>JAUTDX010003143.1:0-38195 GCA_030844895.1 Ambrosia x helenae
TAAAATTGATATTCAAATTAGATTTCTCAACCCGGAACGCTCACGGGATGATAATCTAGTATAATATAAGAACCAAGAAAAGAGTGATTTAGATTTGAATTTTTCAAATTAATTAGCTGTACAAACTCTTAAAACATGTGGCATTATAAATTTGTCATTTATTATTAGGGCAACTTTCTAAAAGAGTAATCAAATTATAAATTGTTTCAGTTACGTCACTAAAACTTTTATTTTATCTCAAATATAATCACTCAAATTTATGTTTTATATAAATTAGAGGTTTCTTTGTGTTTTTTTTTTTTTTCTATTTATTAGTGTTGATGTTGAGCGATGTAGTAGATTGTAACATATATTTTTTTAATATAATTAACACGTTTTTTATTTAATTAATATAACTATATATATATATATATATAGGGGACGGTTATTGTACAAAGTAATGAAACGTGCGAAGTGTTACTTTGTACATGATAATTACGTAATGTCCTTTGTATTTCATGAAAGCATTATGTAATTATCATGCACTTTGTACATGATAATTACGTAATACCTTCATGAACTGCAAAAATATTACGTAATTCTCATTACGTAATTATCATGCACTTTGTACATGATAATTACGTAATTTTTTGTATATTCATCAAGGCATTACGTAATTATCATTACGTAATTATCATGTGCCAAGCGAGCCTTCGCACACTTCACACGTTTTCATTACTTTGTATTTGAACCTGGTTGGGATCCTACAGGAAAATAGATTCTTGTGAGAAGAATTAAAAATTGATATGTATAAAAATCAATTTTTGGACTTGTTCATGATGTTTTGGATTGTCTTGCCTACAAACACCAACCATAACAATTGAAAACCGAAAACAATGTATTTTAGGCTTAAAACTAAAAAACACTATGCCAAGAACGTTAAGCAGTGTGTTTTAAGTGTTAACTAGTGTGTCTAAATTTAATGACTATAATATATTGAATTGTTTTACGAGCTTACCGAATGAGTTGAACATAGTGAAACGAATCCTCACTCCCAATCGCCCACTATCTACTAGTCTGGTTCGACTCGAACTTCTGTCGTGTCAAGCTTCCTAGTCGTTCTAAATTGTTGTAAATTGTTGTGGTTAGTGTTTCTTAAGCCAAAACAATCCAAAAGATAATTCCTAAATCTAAAACATGATGGATACATGTCAATTTTTAATTATTCTCACACTTTTCACAAAAACCAATTTTTCTACGGATCCTTTACATATATATATATAATATATATATAGGGGAATGTTTAATAGAAAACCTCAAAAATTTGAGAAAAAATTAAAAAAAAAAACCTACTTCCTGAGCTTTTTTTATTTGGAAATTTTAGGACATGTAATATACATTTTCTTATGAGATTTGCAAATAAAAAAAAACGCGAAACATTTTTTTCAAATAAATAAGTTTTGCAGTGTTACATATATTCCACTTGTAATACTCACACAACCATAAAAAAATAATTAGAGGAAACCTTCACAACCATATAGAATTGAGTAGAGAAAAACCTGGGTTTGAATTGATGATAAAGGTCCGTATTTGTAATGAATATTCAAGCGCCTTTCCATAATAAACTCCAAATTTGTCCAGCCCAAGCTTTCTAATATCTTTTCGTCAACATCAGCCATATGTTGGATTTTAAGCATGCCATCAATTTCACATGACGATTGTAAATATAATTTATCATCTAAAAAAGTCATACTAAGTGTGCACATTTCTGGATCAAATTTAACTTTCCTCAAACTACGAGTCATGCCGCCTGAACCCTTAGTGATTGATAATACTCTTAGCGTATGCGGAGGATACTCCACTGATATCACTTGATCACAATAGTCCATGTGAAGTCTTTGAATCCTAGGAAGGGTTTCTCACACAATTGGGCATTGAATCAATTGGGTTTCTATTTAAAATTAACTCCTCTAACATGGATAGGCAACTCAAGTCCATGGAAAGGATGCATTACACAAATTATTATCTGCAAGAGACAACTTTACTATTGAGCTCGGTAACCACTCATAGAGAACTTCAAAGCCTTGGTACAGCCTCCACTATGGCATATGACGAGTTAGTGTTAGCCAATGAACTCATATCACACGCCTCCATTGGAGTATCAAGTAAATTACATCCATCCAACAATAGTGTTCTAACGTTCTTTAACTTGCCAAGGGATGGTGGAATCTTTTAAAGCTTGTAGCAGTAACTAAGATCAATGTGAACAAGTTCAAGACATTGATCAACTGATTCACACACTTCAACCAAACTTATGCAATTTTCAACTATTAACCTCTCAAGTGCAGGGAGTACGGAAAAACCACCAACACTATGAAGTTGTTCACAGAAACTCAGATCTAGAATCTTCAGTGATCCAAGCAATGGTTGGTCTCTTGAGCATGATCCAACCAACTGCTAAAATGGAGATAAGTTAAAGTAGGCAATAAATTGCATTTAATTAAAATGAAAGAATAATAAAACTTGTGTTGGTGTTTGTGGTTTTAGTCTCATTATAACTGAGTTTAACATGAGCCAACATGTGTTAAAGCCTAAAGGTAACTCAAATAAAGTAGCCATTTAGCGGGAATCAAGAAGATGTTATGTCAGTAATTCAATGTGGTTAATAAGTAACCAAATGAAATAGTCCAGTCATAATGTGTTGGATTAATCGGGTTCGTTTACGGGTCAAAGGGTTCCTATTTGATCTTAATCCTATATATATATATATATATATATATATATATATATATATATATATAGGGAAAAGTTAATTTGAGAACACCTATATTTCGTGCGAACCGCGAGAACGCCATCAAAAACATTCAAATCAAAATTTTCTTTTTACACTTATCTTTATTACTAAAATACAATCCCAAAAACACAATTTACGCGTAAAAATTTTAAACGTATACGGAAATAAATTGTTTTTACACATGTGTAATTTTCTGTTTGTACATGTGTAAACTGTTTCATTTACACATGTGTAAAAAGTTAATTTGAAAGTGTTTTTGCAAGAAAAGATGAATTATTTGGAAAGAAAATTCGTTTTTTTAATGTTGTATTTTGATTATAATTAGTTTTGTATTGAAAAAAAATGATTTTGATTGGTTTTCTCATTTGTTCTCACGATTCTCGCGATATTTAGCGTTCTCAATATAACCCTCCCTATATATATATATATATATATTGGTTATTATATGTGTTACATTTGTTTATTTTTTTGTTACTAATATATATTATATTTAAAAATGTAGGAAACAATTAAACAGGAGAAAGTTTATGGCCGAAGTGCTCGATAAATTCCACAAATAATGGAGCAAGGTTCATGAATTAAGAAAGGCAATTCTTCAATGGTTGTATGATTCCCAAGGAAGTCATTCAGGTATTCAAGCTACTCTTAAAAGAATCAAAAGCTTATTTTACTGGTCAAAAATGAAGAAAGAAGTCACAACTTATGTCCAGCATTGTTTAGTCTGTCAAGAATGCAAGAATGAAACTGTGCCATATCCTGGGTTACTTCAACCTTTACCTGTGCCACAAGGGGTTTGGGAGGATATTGTAATGGATTTCATTGAAGGGTTGCCTAGAATCTAGATCTAATGGTAAGAATGTCATATGGGTCACTGTGGATAGGCTAAGCAAAGGAGGTCATTTCATTGCTTTGGCCCATCCATTTACAGCAGTGGAAGTAGCTCAACTCTACTTTTTGGAGAGAATTGATGGCTTTGCAGGGTGTTAAACAACTAATGTCAAGTTCATATCACCCACAAACACATGGACAATCTGAGGTACTTAATAGGTGTTTGGAAAACTATTTGAGGAGCATGTGTTTCCAACATCTAGAGGATTAAAGTAGGTGGTTACCACTAGCTGAATATTGGTACAACACTAACTACCATACTGTCACCAAAGCTACCCCCTTTGAGATCATATATGGCCAGCCTCCTGCAGTTCACATTCACATTCCATATTTGCACCAAAACTACCCCTTTCAGCTTTTGAAGAACAATTTACATGTAGCCCAAAACCGAATGAAACAATTGGCTGATGCACACAGGTCTAAGAGAGTTTTTGAAGTAGGACAGTGGGTATTTTTGATGTTACAAGCTTATAGACAGTCTTCTGTCTAGGCAAGAGTAAATCAAAAGCTAGCAGCCAAGTTTTTTGGGCCATTTCAAATTGTTGCCAAGGTGGGATCTGTTGCTTACACCCTAGACTTGCTAGCCCATGTTCAAATTCATCCAACTGTTCATGTTTCTCAGTTAAAGAAGTATGTGGGCCGTGTACCTCCTATGAATTCTTCAAGCCATGATATAGTAAGTCCCTCAAGATTTCCCGTTGCTGTGTTGGATACTAGGATGGTCAAAAAACGAAATAAGATGTCAATTTTGCGGTTAGTCCAGTGGAGTAGTACTGAGAGCCAGAGGATGCTGTTTGGGAGGAAGCTAACAAGATTGTATAGGCCTTTCCATCATTTGATCCTTGGGGTCAAGGATCATCTTAAGGACGGGGTATTGATGTAGTCCAATAGTTGAGTCAATAAAAGTCAAGAAAATAGTCAAAGTAAAAGTCAACAGAATAGTTAGTTGAGTCGACAGTTAAAGGTTAGAACTTGGGCGGGAAACTTAGTTAAAGTGTAATAGGGATAAATAGGAGGAGTCGGTATGATTTGTATTGATTCAGAAAATAATAACAACAATCTCCTTTTCCCTAACCTCTATTCTCTCTCTCTAACTTCCATAACTAACCTACTTCCATGGCTTCTTCTCTAATTGAAGCTGTCAAGGGTTAGAGTGTTTGTCCATTGATTTCAATCACAAACACAGACTCTATCAACTTGTGATTCACTGTATCACTATAGCTCATATTTTGTGTTTTAACTAGTATCCGAGGAGTTGCAATCTAATGGGATAACTGTATTTTTTATATGACATTAGTGTACAATCTACTGAGATGTGCAAGTGCAATCTTATAGTGATTTGATTTTAATAGTTAATTGGGGTTGTTCGGTTAGAGGCTTCATAATTTACAATTTTTTCGTTTAAATTGTGAATATTTTTTTTTGGTTACAGGAAGATTTTTTGGACTTTCTTGGTTCAATAAAGGTCTACGCTACGTTGCTACTTCAACCGAAAGTTAATGAGGAATACAATAGTTTCGTGTTACATTCTAAAGTTTGCAGCTCTGAATGTTGGTCTTATTTGGTATTCATTGTGCACATGAATTGCCTCATGTTTCATATTACAATTAGTCACTGTGTTTGTGGTTTATGTGACTGTATGCAGGATATGACTGCATATCTGTTCTGTTTTCCCCATCTTTGTTACTTCTGTTAAGGTCATGGCTTTGGAATGGATACATTTTTATTAGATGTACTGGTGTACATGTCTGTTTGATCATTGAAGTTAATAGCATGTCATCTGAGCAAAAGTGTCCATAATAATTAGTTTTTAGTGTTTGGAGGACACATTCTGCTTCTGATTAGGAGAATATATATGTTAAAATAATATCATGAATTGCTAAAGATTTGAATAAGCGCTTATTTACATTGTTTTATGAGATTTGAGTATGCTATGACAGGCAATCAAGATGGTCACACGACTTACTTTGCCTATGCGTGACAACCAGTCATTATGCAGCCGTGGCGCATTCACTGTCTTTCTTTGGCCGATTAAAATCTAAGCTTCATTGTTGTTTTGCCTACATGGGTGTGATCATTTAGATGGCTTTGTGATCATAAGTCAGTCGACTAGTGTGCAATTTTAACTACAACACATTCTGGTCACATAGAACTAACTTTTAGTACATCTTATGTCAATCTTTAAGCTTGAATCCCATTGTTTCATTTTGTGTTTTATCATAACTATTGCATGTCTAGCTTCTTAGTTTTTGTCAAACAAGGCACAATCCGCAGCGAAGCACGGGGTCAAAAACTAGTTATATTTATTCAGCATCAGCGTTGAATAACTGGTCTATTTTTGGGTTCCTGGTGTTAACTAGTGCACATCTCGTTGTAAATGACTCGTTGAAAGCTCGAATCAAGACATATATGTTATGTTATCAATCAAAGCTTAAACAAACTATATATTTTGACTTCTTCCATTCACATCCACAGAGAGAGAATAAAAACTTATTCCACACATATGCTTTAACCACAGCTTTATTCATTATTAAAACAACAGTTGTATGCAGTTATAGCCTAAAGGTATCAACTCATTCACGAGCCACGACCACCACTTGCTTCCCAACATTTCTGCCAGAAAACAGTCCAACCAAAGCCGCAGGTGCATTCTCGAGCCCTTCTGCAACGTCTTCTATGTAAGAAATCTTCCCTTGTTTTATCAAAGGTATGATCATTTCCATGTACTTTGGATACATGTGATAGTGATCACCTATAATAAAACCTTGCATGCGCAGACGTTTTGTTACCACCAAGAACAGGTTATGTACCCCGTCTCCTTGATCTAGATTGTATTGTGAAATCATCCCGCAAGCTGCAATCCGACCATGTAATCTCATGTTTGAGAGTACCGCCTCCAACATCTTCCCCCCAACGTTCTCAAAGTAAATATCGATGCCATCAGGGAAGCACCTGACATTTTTATGTAAAAGAATGATGTCAAAAAAGTAATCTGACTATCTGAGTAATGGTTTCCTTATATTCGGAAAAGGTCTTTCCTAAATTAAGAAAACAGTTGAAAAAGAAACGGTCAACTAGGTCAAAATAGATCGAAATTGGCCCCCAGTCTCCGAATTCATTTCAAGAAATTGGATTATTTTGTCAAAAAGAATATTATTTTTCTCTATGTTTGTAAAAAAGAATTGGACAAAAAATGGTTAGGTTTAGTCTGACCCGACATGTACCAAAAATTACTCGTTCGCCCCGCCCATTTTGACACCTCTAGATTCTCGCTAACCTCTTTAGAGCTGCATTTAGATCTTGCTCTTCCTTGTAGTTGAAAGCCTCGTCAAATCCATATTTATTCTTCAAAATATCAACCTTGGGTGATGAAACACACATGAAAATGAATTGGAGAGGAAAAAAAAACAGAACTGTTAGGTTTGTGACATAAGATGAAAACATTTATGGTAATAAGCAGCAAGTAATTAACTAACCTTTTCTTTTGTACCCGCACTCCCAACGACATAGCATCCGGACAGCTTTGCAAACTGCCCAACAAGCTGACCAACTGCACCTGCAGCTGCTGAAACAAAGACATACTCTCCTTTCTTTGGAGCACAAATCTCATAGAAACCAACATAAGCAGTCATACCAGCCATACCTACATAATAATCCAAAAGGTAAAAGAGAAATCAGAGATGGAACACATAAAGAACAGCATACGAATTTTAATAAAATGCCTAAAATACTCTTCAAAAATAAATAAACCAGGACAATCTCAGTGAGATACCATAAGGATTGACTACACGCACCAAATGTAACAAACTTTCACCTTTTTGCCGTTGTATGTAGTGACACATTTTTTCATTACCAGTTGATGCAACAAACTTTTATTATGTTACCATTTGATGCAAGTGGCCTGCTATAATCAAGAAACGTTCACGTGGCAACCGATTTCCTTCTTATAGTTGGCCATCAACGGTATAAGCTTGTAACATTAGATGCTAAAACAATAGTTCGTTACATACAACGTCAAAATCATGAAAGTTCATAACACTTTCATGTAACAAAACCCATTTGGACTATCATTTATTATAGAAATTCATACTTTCTTATCCTCTGCGGGACTGCACCTGCTTATGAATTCCGCGCAGGTGTGCAGCTAGGGCCCTCGCATGTATGTATGTCCACACACACACACATGAACAGTTAAACCGTCTACAATTAAAGCTCCTTGTGTATTTTACAACAGTCGGGTACAATTAATGGAACTTTAAACGGTAAACATACCAAGAATGCCAGTATAATAGGATAGAGGCACATCAGTATCTTCAATCTTGAAGAGAGACTCAGGAGCACTGATAATACTGTATTCCTCCCATCCAGTCATTCCCCAAACCAAGTCACCTTTCTTGAATTTTGAATGCCCTGAATCAACTACTTTAGCTACTCCATATCCTGTTATAGGCTGCAATAATCAAGATGGTAAATATTACATTAAAACACAAGCTGTTAGTAAGCTGCTGTCCTTCAAATGCATGTTAGAGTTATTTGGTGTCAGCCAAGTAATTTCATGAGGCTTTAATGTACAACTTTACATGACTAAAGGCGGGTCTTTGTGGTGTTTAAAGCAATGATAACAGTTCATAGTTCAAACAAAGTTATTAATATACCATCTACCTGCTTAGTACTTACTCCACTCTCTAACTTAGAGTTGACGTAAGCCCAAGCCCGAAACATTTGAGACGCGTAATCAGGTGTGTTATTAATTAACATAGAGATTGCGTAAGCCCAAGCCTCAAGGCTTTTTCCCTTCGCCTAACGAGGCGTAAGCCCAAGACAGAATTAAAAAATAAATATAAAAATTATATATCTTATAGGAAATAGAAAAGTAACCAATTTCATCACCAAATTCATCAAGAACATCAAAAAAATACACGTCAAAAAGACAATTAATGTTTGATACCGACACAAAAGTCATAAACATCAAAAGCACACATCAAAACACCCTTAGCCGCAACTTTTCTTAGCGCGTCAGCCTTATGAGGCGCACCTACAAAATAACACCATGAGTCGCCACTTCACACTCGTTTTCTGCTCGCCTCGCCTTGGCCGTTTTTAAACTATGCACTTGCTTACCTGAACATGTCCTTACATGTAATTTACTATATACACTCTCAAAAACTATAATAGTTAGTATTAAAAAGTTGTTTAAGAGTAGAAATCATTAACAAAGTTGTTTGTCATTCACTCTAATATCACTTCATTTTAATCCAATTGACCTTAAAATAATAACAACAATACCTGAAAACCTATGTCAGGCATAGACTAATTCGGTCAAGCAAAACATTTAATAAACCAATTTTATAATATAAATATAATAAACTACGATTAATAGATTATAATAAAATCCTAGTGAAGGAATTATCTAACAATTCACCCAAAAAAAAATAAATAAATGAAAGATAAAGTTACTGACCGAACCAGGAGTGAAGGAAGCAACATAACTTCCTTTAGATTCGTTCATTCGACCACGCATGTACGGATCACACGACAGATAAAGGTTCTTCACCAGAACAGCGTTGGAACCTTCTGGAAGCTTCAGATGGATGGTGGAAGAAGTAATTAAGGGCATGTCGGATTCTTTAGGGAAGCCTTTGACATAGTCTTTTAATATTATCTGTTTGTTCATTACTTGTTCCATTGTTGGTGGTGGTGTTGAATCTCAGGATGATGATGATGAGTGGAGTGAATTGAGGGATTTGTTATAAAAGGTGAATGCAGTTGATTGATTGATTGATGATGATGATGATGATGGTGGCCGCATATAAGACGAATGTTTTGTAAACAGCAATATGTCGGTTGGCTGAACGGTGGAACGTGTCAAATAGTTAAATTATTTTTATAAACTGATTTATCTATTTTACTTTATAATTGTTTTTTTAAACAGTTAAATTATTTTTTAACGGTCAACAAAAATTTCTACCCGACTACCCAAGGGAGTCCTCACACTATTGGCAGACCCCCATGACCAAGCCAATGGAGGGCTCATACGTACCTCGGGCGGCTGGCGTAGTCAGGCCCGCCCATGCAGTTCCCGAAACCGGGGAAAGCCCAACCCCTCACCCGCCCGTAGACACGACGGTGAAGGATTGGTAAAACCCGGACGAGATCAGGACTCGAACTCATGACCATAGGCCAGGAGTCATCCATCATTTCTCATTATGTCCCTCGTAGGAATCGAACCTGGGACTTCCAAGAGAGATCCCCGGTCCATTCACCAACTGAGCTACCCGTGAATGACTTTTTAAACAATTAATTACTTGGATGATTTGTCAATACCATTATAGTATAGTGGTAGAGATATTGGTAGGCAATGATAGAAGACCTGGGGGATCTAGGTTCGATTCTTGAGCCAGACGGGTTTTACTGATAATTTTATCGTCGTGCCTACAGGCGGGTGGGTTACCGGGTTTTCTCCGGAATTGGTGTTTGACAACCTTGGTACTCTCGGAGTACTTAAATTTGTTGAAAGGGTGCCCCAAGAGTGCTCGGGTTTGATTTGTTGGCCGTTAAAAAAAATTACTAGGATGATTTATGTGGTTCGAAACTTTGAATGTTTTTATGTTTGATTAGGTTCGAATGCGGGTAGTGTTTGAGGGTAAGGTACCCTAAACGGGTACACGGTCAACCCCCACGGAGCACCCAAAATGGGTAGTTATTTGGAGTATTGTCTTCCCGATCATATATACATTTTACATATATTGTGAGTGTTTATAAAATTTTACAGGACTTTAGCTTAAAAACTCATCATTTTCTCTTCCTTTCTCTCAACAAAAAGCACTAGAACACAAATTCCTTTGTTTCAAATCATTTCTTTTCTCTTATTAAATCAATCTAAACCACCCAATCATCCATCATTAAAAATGTTCTTTAAAAAAAAAGGAAAGAAAAATGTTTTAGGGTAATTGAGAGGAGTTAAAACTTTAAAAGCATACTAATAAACAATTAAACACTACAAACCCATTTTCAAGCCCACTTTCAAAGAACCATACATAAATTGTATTCCTCAATAAAATAAGGGGGAAATGAAATTTAATAATCTCAACTTTGGGGGGTTGGAAGGAAGCAGTCCCAACTTGAAAGTTATAAGATAACAGTCCCAACTTGTCATGTATTTTATTTTGTTGGTCCCAAACTAACTTCAGTTAACTCAGTCTGTTAAATGCTGACGTGGACTACCACATGGCGTCTGACGTGGCCAATCTGTCCCACTTAGCAAAAAAATGGGCCCTCCCCTCTTTATCCACTTGGCTTTTTTAATTAAAAAAACTTTTAAATATAAAAAAAAACTTTTAATAATAATAAAAAAGAATTATATATATATATATATATATATTATACACACATACAATATATACACACACATATATACATACCACCACCACCACCACCGTCATCTTCACCACCACCACAACCACCTGCCACCACCGTCATCTTCACCACCACCTTCAAATCGAACCCAATCACCAATCTGGTCATACCCACATGTTGCCAGCTTCAAATCGATCCATTCTGTGCAAAAACCCCCCATCAAAAACATCCAAATCAAGCTCCAATTCGTTGGTTTTATGCTCGGTGGCCAAACACCCTTTTTAATCGATTACACCTCGAAAACGAACAGCTTAGTGTGATAATTTAGTATGGTTTTGTTCGGAATTCATTTTTCTATAATAGCCCTAACATTAATTTGATCAACAGGTTCAAATCAACACCCACAACAACATGTTTTAGTATGTTAGGGTTTCGGTTCCTGGTTTAGTCTTGATGGGGAAGAAGCCCTAATTGTTTGCTTCGGGTTTAGAGTTTAGAGTTTCGCCGGAGAGGAGAGCGACGGCGGCGGTGAAGGGTGGTGGTGGTTTCCGGTGAAGGGTGGTGGTTTAGAGAGAGAGAAGGGGGTGGGGGTGTTCTGTTATAGAAGAGGGTGGTGGTGGTGGATGACGGTGAAGGGTGGTGGTGGATGACGGTGAAGATGACGGTGGTGGCAGGTGGTTGTGGTGGTGGTGGTGGTGATGAACATGATGGAGGAAGAAGGAAGGTGGTGGTGGGTGTTATTATTATAAAACAAGTGAGACCCACGTTTTTTGCCAACTGGACATACTGTGCCACGTGGACTGCCACGTGGATTGCCACGTTGGCACTTAACAGAAAAACTTAACTGGGGTTAGTTTGGGACCATTAGAATAAAAAACATTAACAAGTTGGGACCGTTATATTACAACTTTCAAGTTGGGACTGCTCCCTTCCAACCCCTTAAAGTTGGGATTATTAAATTCCATTTCCCCTAAAATAAGAGCATCAATGTTGTTTAATGGGTCTATTGAGTTTCTGGATGTAAACTTTGCGATCAATTTGTTAACCTCAAAACAATTATACTGAAGCTCATTTAATAAACTTTCTCGAGCCCAGACTCGAAAAAAATAAACCGAACCAAACTCAAATTTGAAACACACTCAAGAGTCAAACTTTAATGCAAGTTCTTAATTCCTCTCATAAGTTAAACGAGTCGAGCATGACTTAACTCGTTTACGCCACTTACAAGTCAAGTTTCAACATCAATCCCCTGCAAATAGTAGATAAAAAAGGGCAGGGACCCTTCATCCACCATTTCGTTGGTCAACTATACTTGGCATTACAGCTTCCAAGCACATCCTCCTAGGCCAAATCAAACTATGTTCAGCACATATGCTTACCACATTTTGTTCAATATTCAAAAAAAAAAAAAAAAAAAAAAACAATAATCATATGCAGTTAGAGGCTAAAGATATCGACTCATTCATGAGCCACTACCACCACTTGCTTCCCAACATTCCTGCCAGAAAATAGCCCAACCAAAGCTGCAGGTGCAATCTCGAGCCCTTCAGCAACGTCTTCAATGTAGCAAATATTCCCTCGTTTTATTAAAGGTATAATCATTTCCATATACTTTGGATACATCTGAAAGTAATCACCCACAATGAAACCTTGCATGCGCAGGCGTTTTGTTACCACCAAAAACAGGTTGCGCACCCCTTCTCCTTGCTCTAAATTGTATTGTGAAATCATCCCGCAAGCTGAAATCCGACCATTTAATCTCATGTTTGAGAGTATAGCCTCCAACATCTTCCCCCCGACGTTCTCAAAGTAAATATCAATGCCATTTGGAAAGTACCTGACGTTTTATAAAAAAAAAATAACATCAAAACACTAATCGAACGAGTGCTCTGTCTCTAGTAGCCAGTAGGTACTCACACCCAACATGTAATACTAATAAAACAGCTGAAAAGGAAACAGGTGGTCAAAAGGATCAAATGTGGCCCAAAGTATAATTTCAAGACATTAAGCCTCCTAAATCGTTTCACGAAAATACATACTTAAATCAATGCAATATTTTTTGAAGTTTATAAAACAGTGGTTAGGTACAATCTTACCTGACGCGTAACAAAAATTGCTCTTTCGACATGCCCATTTTTCACAAAATACAATGTGTGCAACTTGGTAGTGATTCATTATATAGGTTTGACACGTTTTCTTTTTAACCACTAATATTTTTTTAAATTTAATCTTGGGTGCTTACCTTTTGAGAGTTGCTTCTAGATCTTGCTCTTCCTTGTAGTTAAAAGCCTCATCAAATCCATATTTATTCTTCAGCAAATCAACCTTGGGTGATAAATACCCATAGAAAAATGAATGAAATATAAAAACAACGATAAATGTTAGGTTTGGGACATTAAGATAAAAACAATAATGGTAATAACCAGCAACGAATTAGCAGTCATACGAAATGAACTATGTGTGGTAAAATTTTCAAAGAACACCAACCTTTTCTTTTGTACCCGCACTCCCTACGACATAACATCCAGGAGTGAATGACGGAAAGTAACTGTCTTCAGTTTGCAGTCATACTGAAGAAGATAAAGTTACTGACCGAACCAGGAGTGAATGACGGAAAGTAACTGTCTTCAGTTTTGGTCATCCGAATTCGCATGTAAGGATCACATGACAAATAAAGGTTCTTAACTAGAACGGCATTCGAACCTTCTGGAAGCTGGAGGTTGATGGTGGCAGAAGCATTGAGGAGCATGTCGGATTCCTTAGGATAGCCATTAACGTAAGTCTTTAGTATAATCTGTTTGTTCTTAACAACTTCCATTTTATTGTTGTTATATCTCAGGATGGTAGAGTGGAGTGAAATAAGGAACTTGATTATTATGGAAGGCCAATGCAGTTGATTGATGATGATGATGATGTGAGTGGATGGCATAGAGCATACATGTATGTATGATGACCACATAATTATATGAATGTTCTCAAAAGACAACCTCACCGGTAATATATTGCCAGTGTGTTTTCTAGTTTTATTTATTTATTTTTTACTAGATTATCCTTGGGAGGTTCTTGGGATTATAGACAAATATAATATGAAACGGCAAAATGTGTGTACCGTAAAAGGAATATGTCGTTTTTCAGGAAGAAAAAAATTGTATAGGATCAACACTCGATAACTCTTAAAACCTACTTCTAATTCTACGTGTACACTTTTTTTTATTTTTCAAGTTAAGACTAAGACTGAATATGAAATGTATATATTAGATATATATATATATACATGTTGTTGATGAAACTTGTATGTGTATCACTTCTGGCTTTTTCCTATTAGATTCAATGAACTCAATCAGGTGCTCAGAGTGTTGTAAAATGTTGAACCTAATATTCTATTTATAAAGAGATATAAAAGTGGTGGTGATGTCACCATGAAAGCGGCCCCTAACGACTCTATAATAATCTAACCGCCAGCAGTTTCACAACTGCTAGACCAATACTTACAAAACAACTCGAAACACAATATTAAGGAAAACTGTTGGTTTTGACAAACAGCTAGTGTAAACCAGCAGTTTGTCATACCAATTATTCAAGTCCAATTGTCTGACTTGTCAACCAGCAGATCTTCTTTCTAGCTCTTTGATCTTCATAATCCAGCTGTTTGCAAGTCTAGCAGTTGACTAGTCAAATCAACTCTTCAAAGTCCAGCTCTTTAGTCTTGAATCCAGTAGTTGTATAAACCAAAAGTTTGACTTGTTTATTGAAGCATTCAAAAGGCGAATGAAACGGTGAATAGCTTGACTTATTTTCCTTATTCTTCAAGTGCTTGGATGAATGGATCCATGGGTTTTGGCTTTCATCATCAGCAGTTAGGCCTGTAAGCGAACCGAATGTTCATGAACTTATTCTTTAAGTACTTGTTTGATTATGTGTTCGTGTTCGGTTAAAGTTAAAACAAACAAGAACATGCCTTTGTTCGTGTTGGTTCGGTTCGTTTATAAGCCTATCATCAGTTCTTATACATAACCTAACAATAACGGACTTGGTTATAGTTATGGTTTTAGGTTGGAGAGCGGGTGATGTTTGGTCGCCAGTGGTATAGATATGGGTTCAACTTGAAGTTTTTGTTGATCTTCTTATCGATTCCATTATTTCTTCATCAAAAAGAGCTAGGTCATTTCCATATCAGCGATCTAATTAGTGAGAGAAACGGGGTGGCGCAGTGAGGGTGGTCAGAGGTGTGATGGTGGCAGTGAGTGATACCGTAGCGGTGTTACGGAAGGTGTAAGTAGTGCAGAGAGTTGAAACGGTGGTGATGGTGCGATGTGGTGGGGTGGGGTTGGTGTAGTGGTGTAGCAGTGGTAGTGAGGTGGCGCAGTGGCTGTGGTGGTGATGCAGGGGGTGGTGCAAGGGAGGTTGAAGATGATGGAGCTGGGTGGGTTAGCTTAGTTGAGAGAGAAGTTGAAGAAGATAAATAACGGTACGTTAAGGTTAGGTCCATATATTTATTTTTTTTAATAAGAATGTGCATTTTTGGCTTTTTAACAAAAACTTGTAGATTCATTTGACAGTGTGAGCAAAGTGGTCTTAGATAGTTAAAAAAAAAATAGTGCCCGGGTAGTTATAGCCTAAAGATATCGACTCATTCACGAGCCACTACCACCACTTGCTTCCCGACATTCCTTCCAGAAAAGAGCCCAACCAAAGCTGCAGGTGCACTCTCGAGCCCTTCTGCAGTGTCTTCTATGTAACAAATTTTCTGTTGTTTTATTAAAGGTATAATCATTTCCATATACTTTGGATACATTTGAAAGTAATCACCCACAATGAAACCTTGCATGCGCAGGCGTTTTGTTACCACCAAAAACAGGTTGCGCACCCCTTCTCCTTGCTCTAAATTGTATTGTGAAATCATCCCGCAAGCTGAAATCCGACCATTTAATCTCATGTTTGAGAGTACAGCCTCCAACATCTTCCCCCGACGTTCTCAAAGTATATATCAATGCCATTTGGAAAGTACCTGACGTTTTATAAAAAAAATAACCTCAAAACACTAATCGAACGAGTATTCTGTCTCTAGTAGGTACTCACACCCAACATGTAATACTAATAAAACAACTGAAAAGGAAACAGGTGGTCAAAAGGATCAAATCTGGCCCAAAGTATAATTATAAGACATTAAGCCTCCTAAATCGTTTCATGAAAATTACATATTTAAATCAATGATTTTTTTTTTTTTTTTGAAGTTTATAAAACAGTGGTTAGGTACAATCTTACGTGACGCGTAACAAAAGTGGTTCTTTCGACATGCCCATTTTGCACAAAATACAATGCGTGCGACTTAGTAGTGATTCATTATATAGGTTTGACCCGTTTTCTTTAACTACAACGTGTGCAACTTAATTTCTATGGGTTTGACCCGTTTTCTTTTTAATCACTAATTTTTTTTAAAAAGAATTTTAATCTTGGGTGCTTACCTCTTGAGAGTTGCTTCTAGATCTTGCTCTTCCTTATAGTTAAAAGCCTCATCAAATCCATATTTATTCTTCAGTAAATCAACCTTGGGTGATAAATACCCATAGAAAAATGAATGAAATATAAAAACAACGATAAATGTTAGGTTTGTGACATTAAGATAAAAACATTGATGGTAATAAACAGCAATGAATTAGAAGTCATACGAGATGAAACTATGTATGGTAAAATTTTCAAAGAACACCAACCTTTTCTTTTGTACCCGCACTCCCTACGACATAACATCCAGACAGCTTTGCAAACTGCCCAACAAGCTGACCAACTGCACCGGCAGCAGCTGAAACAAAGACATACTTGTTAAGAATCGAGTAATATCACAGGTTTGGTTATAAAACAGATTTGGGAATTGAGGAGTAATCGGAAATAAGAAATGGGAATAAACAAACAATATTGGCGGTTATTATTTGGAGGGAAAAAAGGGTAGAGAGAGTTTGAAAGTTAGTTATAAGAAAACATAAACTTTCTATATACAAATGATCTTGATCCGGCCTATTTATATGTTCGAACCGGTACCAATCATAACAGACGCGACCCTTCACATAATTACATACTTAGGATATGTGTTTCTTACTAACCGGTGTGACATGGAACCGGTATTTGACCCATCTAGACTTATATCAAACTAATTAACATATGTACATTATTTACTTAACATAAGATAAATCAAGTTTATAAATAATCATCTAACAATCTCCCCCTTAAACTTGAGTTTATCTTCTTCGGTTCTTCTTCATTCTTCAGTTGAGGATGAACGGCTTCGCTTCTTTGGTGGTAAATCTTCATCAATCCATCCGTTTCCTTCGTTTCCACCGCTTGTACTACCTTGTTCATTGTTCACTTCAACGACTAACTCTCGGCCCTTATATTTGAGATGGTACCACTCCATCATCTCCAAGTATCTAACATACACTAGCCTTAGAGTTAACGATATATCTTCTTTCTTTACTAAACTCGGTAGTCCTCTTCCATAACCCATAGACATTGCGACTATTGCCCAATTTTCATCCTTTGTAACTTTATCATATCCACCAAACACTTGTACTTTAGTGTATAGATCCAATAAACATATTGGATATCCGGTTGTGTCTCGTGGTGGCATAGGGGCTTTGTCTTTGATTTTTAAGAATTCGTACATGAACCATTGTACGATCCTTTCGAACTCTAACTCAAACTTTCTTTTGTACCTTTCAACGGTTGTAGTAACATGGATTAGATCCATGAAAACTATGCAATCTTGCAAACTTGATCCTTGCGTTGGGTACATGATGGGACCTCTTTCCATATTGCCTTCATAATCATCTTTTCCGATTGAGAACTCTTCGAATTTCTTATACATATAGGCCCTTTCTTTGTCTTCAACATTTAGTGCTTCAACTTTGCCTTCAAATCTGACCCGTTTCTTTGCAAACGCTTCTAATGCGCCTTTTCCATCTTTTACAACAATATTTTCTCTTTCGGGACATTTAAATGTGAAGTGACTTTCACTATCACAAATTCGGCATAAGATTATCTTTCTTTTCTCTTGTATGATCGGTCGATGGATGTAACAAACATCTCCATCAAATTCAACTTCTAAACCTTCTTGGTTCAATTTTTCAATACTTAGCACATTTTTACGAAGTGTAGGGACATAGTATACCGATTTGATCTTGTGTACTTGCCCTCCGCTTGTAAGTATGACCGATCCCTTCCCTCTAAAATATTCTCTTCTATACCCACTTGGTTTGCCTTCAACACCGAATGATTTTGAGAAAGTGGCGAACTCGTCTTTGTAGCCACATCCATGTTCTTTGCGTGTGAGGCTTGCATACCATATGTTAATCCACCCTTTGTTATCCGTTCCTTTAACCATGAATTCGGTCTTTCCAATCTTCTTAGGACAATCCTTTCTATAGTGAAAGGGTTGTTTGCACTTTCCACAACACATGGCGTGTGGATATTCGGGAACGTCTTTGGTTTGTTTATTGAACTCCTCTTGCGCCTTTTTCTTCTTAGTAATCTTGTTCTTTGGTGATGATGCGATATGGAAGTGGGAGAAATTGATGTTCAGCGGATTCTCACAATCCTTCTTACTTGATTCGACTCTCTCGGTCGCCATAAATTGATCCTCTTGATCATAACAATTGACTATCGGCCTCTTGCCTTTGTCATAAATAGGAACATCTTCGGATTTCTCATCAACATCATCGAATAATCCTTTGGACGTGAAACGTGGCTCTGATGCCATGTTAAGAATCGAGTAATATCACAGGTTTGGTTATAAAACAGATTTGGGAATTGAGGAGTAATCGGAAATAAGAAATGGGAATAAACAAACAATATTGGCGGTTATTATTTGGAGGGAAAAAAGGGTAGAGAGAGTTTGAAAGTTAGTTATAAGAAAACATAAACTTTCTATATACAAATGATCTTGATCCGGCCTATTTATATGTTCGAACCGGTACCAATCATAACAGACGCGACCCTTCACATAATTACATACTTAGGATATGTGTTTCTTACTAACCGGTGTGACATGGAACCGGTATTTGACCCATCTAGACTTATATCAAACTAATTAACATATGTACATTATTTACTTAACATAAGATAAATCAAGTTTATAAATAATCATCTAACAATACTCTCCTTTCTTTGGAGCGCAAATCTCATAGAAACCAACATAAGCACTCATACCAGGCATACCTAAATAACAGTCCAAGAGGAAAAAAATCAGAAAATAAAGATAAATCACATTCATCTAATAGTTGCATAAAAATTTATAAGTTGGACTATACATCACCAGCCTTTTTAGCAGTATTTAAGCTTTATTGTTTTAATAAAATGTCTAAATTGTTCTTCAATAATTTATAAAAAAGGTGACGTGGCAACGGTTTTGCCTTGTTATGGTTGGCCATCAAACAATAGAAGTTTGTTACATAGGATAAAATAAAACTTTCTTACATACAATGGCAAAACAATGAGAATTCATTACATGGTCATGTAACTAAGCCCATACCATTTGGACCATTATTTATTATAGCAATCATAATTCCTTATGAAGTCCTAGCTGCAGTTTGGGTCCTATCATGAATGGTTGTTCACACACACACACACCACAAGCTACTTGTGTATATATTTTACAAGTTGAAAGTATGATTAAAAGCACTTAACCCGCAAAGGCGTAGACACACCAAGAATTCCTCTATAATAAGATAGAGACACATCAATATGCTCAATCTTGAATAGAGTCTCAGGCGCGTTGATAATGTTGTACTCCTACCACCCAGTCGGTCCCCAAACCATATCACCCTTCTTGAAGGTTGAATGTCCAGAATCAATGACTTTACTACTCCATATCCATCTATTGGCTGCAAGATGGCTAAGGACATCAAAACACAACCTTAAATAGTAATTAATGTCCTTCAAATGCGTGTTTTGAGAACCAGGGCGGCCCAGAACCGTTCTAAGGCTAACCGGTGTGGAAATAACGCCCCTCAGTAAAAAAGTCATCAATAGCCCCCCCCCCCCCTCCCGGACGCCATTGGGAGGGCCGGTTAACAAGGATAAATGGTGGGGCCCAAATGATTCAACCAATAAAAAAATTCTCTTTTTCTTTTTAATTAAAGGGGCGCTATTTCATTGCATGGGTGTCATTGAATGGAGTCTCTGTCTACGTGATCATGATGTGGCGCAATGGATGGAGCCCCTAGGGGCTCCATCCCACACCATGTAGCCTATGCCTATCTGTGGTCGGCCGGTCACACCGGGAACCGGAAATTTGGGAGGTCAAAATGGAAACTTATTAAATTCTTCTCATTTTACTCTTATTTATTTTTACAATATTAATTTACAATGTCATCCGGCTGTTACATCCGTTCCAATTAACAAAACAAAGAGTCAATGATTTAAACAAAAAACTGAAGAAGATAAAGTTACCAACCGACCCAGGAGTGAATGACGGAAAGTAATTGTCTTCAGTTTTGGTCATCCGAATTCGCATGTAAGGCTCACATGACAAATAAAGGTTCTTAACTAGAACTGCATTCGAACCTTCTGGAAGCTTAAGGTTGATGGTGGCAGAAGCATTGAGGAGCATGTCGGATTCCTTAGGGTAGCCACTAACGTAATTCTTTAGTATAATAGGTCTTTTTCAGAAAAAAAATAGTATAGGATCACCACTCGATAACTCATAAAACCTACTTCTAGTTCTATGTGTTCAGTTTTTTTATTTTTCTAGTTAAGACTGTATATGAAAGGTATATATCTATACTATATATAAATCATCTAAGAGGGATGACGGTAAATTTTAAGTAAATACAAGTGTTTATGCTCATAGTACAATAGTAAATGAGGCTAGTTTAGGGGCAAAATTGTCTTTCAACTTCAATATTAAAGTGATCATCAATATAGAAGGTTTGTTTTGTAAGTTTTCTAATAATTTAGGGGTAAATATGAAAGTGTAAATTAAAGCTATTAATTGTTTAAAAAATAACCAAACATTTCTTTTATAATCTAAAATATAATAAACTGAAATAAATCAAATAGTTTATTTTCTAAAGTATAAATATAAACCTTTTTATTTTGTTTGATGACAAAACGTGCATACATACATATACATATATATATCAGTTATAAACGAAATCAAATAGTTTATTTTTCGAAGTACAAATATAAATCTTTTTATTTTGTTTGATGACAAAACGTGCATATATATATATATATATATATTTCAGTTATAAACAAAAGCCAATACCATATAAAACTGTATGTAAATCTACCTATACATTTAAACACTTACCATGTTTAATATTATGACAGATATTTGTTCAAACAATTCTCGAAATACTATGAATTTGTATTAAAGCTCATAAGCATTAGTGAAATCTATACTATATTATAAAGCATCTACAGAAAATACTTATAAAATTTAAGTAATTACAAGTATTTATGTTTATGGTACAACACTTAATTAGCTTAGTTCTTCCGCATATTTGTCTTTTTGGTACCTCAAGCATATGCAATTATGTGTTTAACATTTAATTGAAAGTCTATGGAGCTAAATAAAAAATACTAATAAAGTTTAATCACTCTTATTTTTCCTCCAACTTGAATGCGCCTCTTCATTCCGTTTTCTTTTCTTTTGTAACAGCCAATTTAAATGAAACAATCATTACATAATTAAAATTAAAAAAATCATCTAGCAAATTTAATCCTTTCATTGCTTGAAACACTCATAAAAACTCATCTCGTTGTTTTCCGGTCGTATTCCGGCATATCAAACCCACGAAATAACATTAGCATATCGCCTCTTCTTTCGGTCATGCTGCCTTTTATGTTGTAACCATTCGTCATTTGTCGCACTAAGTTTTGCGACTACCGAGCATAGGTTTATTGTCCCCGGTATCGATTTTGATTTGAGAACATGTACTACTAATCCACCCATTTTTTTTTGTTTCGAGTCGCGAATTGAATTTAGTGATAGGAACATATGCTCATAAAATTTAATACATTCATGCTCACCTATTGATTGATAAAGTTGATTCTCCAGAATGCTTAAAAAGAATGCTTGAGTTAGTTGATGTAGAAGGTGACACTGTAAGTTACTTTTCATATATGGCTAGACCGAGTGGAATGACATCTCATGTTTAATACTAGCATTCTAAAATTTTTTTATTGTTTTGTTTTTGTTTCCCTTGGTTTGTTGAGATTCGAGAAGGGTTATTTATGTTCTCAAAGGAGTGTGTAATTATTATATGTGGTAGTTTATGAAATGCTGATATAAAAAGTACGAAATTTATAAAACATTAGTGTGATATTTGATTTCGAAATTATAATTGCATGTTCAAATATATAAATATGTTATTTCAAAGCACTTATGTGAGTGGCTGTGTAAAGTGTTTTATATCCAAAATGTATGAAGATTATTAGTTTTCCTATCAAAAAGTAATTAAGTATTCAAAGTGTTCCATTAAAGTTATCATTTTTTTTAAAGAGCCATCAAACTTTCATTATGTGTTTCACTATATACTGTCCCGCCACAACGCGCGGGCACCCTACTAGTTAGATATGTATACATGTTGTTGATGAAACTTGTATGTGTATGATTTCTGCCTTTTTCCTATTAGATTCGATAACCTCAATCAGGCGCTCAGAGTGTTGCAATATGTTGAACCTAATGTTCTATTTATAAATAGATATAAAACTACTGGTGGCGTCACCATGAAAGCGACCCCTAACAACTCTATAACAATCTAACTGCCAGCAGCACAACTGCTGGACAGATACTTACAAAACAACTAGAAATACAATACTAAGGAAAACTGTTGGTTTTGACAAAAAGCTAGTGTACATTAGCAGTTTGTCAAACCAATTATTCAAGTCCAGTTGTTTGACTTGTCAACCAAGCAGATCTTCTTTCTAGCTCTTTGGTCTTCATAATCCAACTGTTTGCAAGTCTAGCAGTTGACTTGTCAAACCAACTCTTCAAAGTCCAGCTCCTTAATCTTGAATCCAGCAGTTGCATAAACCAGAAGTTTGACTTGTTGTTTGTTGAAGCGTTCAAATGGCGAATGAAACAGTGAACAGCTTGACTTATTTTCCTTATTCTTCAAGTACTCGGATGAATGGATCCATGGGTTTTGGCTTTCATCATTAGTAGTTAGGCCTGTAAGCGAAATGAACGTTCATGAACTATTCGTGAACTTGTTCGGCGAGAAGTTCATTTATGTTCGCTTATTTAATAAACGAACAAACAAGAACAAAAAAGTTTGTTCGTTCGTTTATGTTCGTTAATTTATGTTCATTTATGTTCGATTAAATTTTATTAATTACATAAGTAGTTATATTTAACTAATTATAAAAACAACTTTGGCTTTAGCTACTTGTATAAATATAACCAATTAGTAATTGGGTTTTTTAGTTATACAAAATCGTTCACATTTATTATGTTCGTGAACGTCTATTTATGTTGTTCATGAACTGTTCGTTTAAGTTTTAAACGAACGAACATAAGAACACGAACATGAAAAATTTCTTAATGAACAAACACGAACACAAATATGTGTTCGTGTTTGGTTAAAGTTAAAACAAACAAGAACATGCCTTTGTTCGTGTTGGTTCGGTTCGTTTACAGGCTTGTAAGCAGTTCTTATATAATAACCTAACAATAACGGACTTGGTTATGGATTTGGGTTCAACTTGAAGTTTTTGTTGATCTTCTTATTGATTCCATTGTTTCTTCCTCATAAAAAAGAGCTAGGTCATTTCCAGATCAGCGATCTAATTAGTGAGAGAAACGGGGTGGCTCAGTGAGGGTGGTCGGAGGTGTGATGGTGGTAGTGAATGATACAATAGCGGTGTTACGGAAGTTTAAGTAGTGTAGAGAGTTGAAACACTGGTGATGGTGCGGTGTGGTGTGGTGTGGTGGGTGGGGTTGGTGTAATGGTGCAGCGGTGTAGTGAGGTGGTGCTGTGGCAGTGGTGGTGATGCAGGGGTGGTGCAAGGGAGGTGGTGCAGGGGAGGTTGAAGATGATGGAGGTGGATGGGTTAGCTTAGTTGAGAGAGAAGTGGAAGAAGATAAATAACGGTTAAGGGTAGGTTTATTATATATTTATGTTTTTAATAAGAACGTGCATTTTTGTCTTTTAACAAAAACTTGTAGATTCATTTGACGGTGTGAGCAAAGTGGTCTTGGATAGTTAAAAAAAAGTAGTGCCCGGATAGTTAAACATTTTCGTTTTAGACTGTTAAAACTATCAAAACACAAAAACTCGAATACTAATTAAAGCTTTTCTTTTCCTTTAGATTTTTCATTCAATGTGATCCAGGCCCTATTCAATTTCACCCTTTATTTCGGAGTTGGATCCACCTTGTTTTTGTTTCTTGTCACATCTACGGCCTCTCTTCCACGTTCCCCTATGGATGGACACAAACGTCTTCGATGTGCATGCTCTAAGTTTGTATTTTACATGCTACTATAATTCATAAGTATATAAATATACTAATAATATAATATTGCTCTTTAGTAATACTTTTTGGAAGAGAAAAAAAAAGGTGACGTGATATTTATGGAAAAAGTGCACACATAGTTGTAGTTACATGGATTTTATGATAAGCACACATGTGAGTGGATAAATGATAAGCTATCACGTACACCTTTCAGCTCGCCGATTATGTTTATTAATTTTCAGGGGAAATAATTAAAGGCATGTGATCGAGGCCGCGATATGGGGTTTGCAAGAAACAAGGGTTTACGTAAAACACGTGCCTTTAATTACTTGTATGCAACCCAAACATTTCAGTTCATTAATACCAAACATAAAATAGTATTCTTTCATCACTTTCTCCCCATTACCAATTAGTGTATAAGCCTATGTATTAAGGGTTAAAGTCGCTCATATAGTCATATATAGCTATTTAATACCAGCTGATAATTAAAAGCTTTTTTTTTTTTTCTAAAAATGTTTTATTTAATACCAGCTGGCTATCCATATTCTACTTTACACCTCTTGCGCAATTTTAAACATAAGACTTCCCTTCTAAAAAGTATGTCCCTACTAACTGGGTTAGCCTCGTATTAGCTAAAAGTTTTATTTTAGTTGATCTTAACTTAACCACCTCAGATTTAAGATGTGATTCTCTTAACAAACAAATATAATAAGGAGTTGAGTTAATAGCCAAAATCGTCTCTGAGCGCTAATATATGTGAGGGAGTGTTGCGTCTAGGTGACACGAGCCCGAGCGTTAATAGACATAGTCACATCGAGGTGACAGAATATCTAGGGTGGCGAGCACCCAATTAGAGTGGCAAACACTCAAAATAAAGGACAAGTAGTAGTGTCGAGGTGGCGAAATGTCCAACAATACAGACGATAGTTGCGTCGAGGTGGCTAAACGTCAAATCTAGACAAAATTGTTGCATCTAAGTGACCATTTTTCTACTTGTATGTTAGGTTCTCACCTTATATGTTTTACTTGCATTCAGATAGACGAACCGGTGGACTATTGTGTATCTTTTGTGATGGCCAGCTGCGAGTCCTTGGGGAAACTCTGGATTAGGCGTAATATGTTCGAGAATGGTTTAAATATGGTGAATTGCCATGAGATTGTGTGTAGGTTACCTAATGGGTTGGTTCGAGTATGTATTGATTTTAATTAGTGCAGGTTGATATGGTTGTAAAGTCCTGTGTACGTAGTAGTTTGTAGTTTGGGGTGGTGATGTTGGGATATATGACTTCAGGTTTAGTTTAAATCGAGTTTTGTGTTTGTAACTAAAACGTTTGATGTTACTTTACTACTTTAAACTTCACTTTTAAAACTCACTAAGCGTAGCTAACTTTTGCGTGCATATTAGATCATTTGTAGGTCAATGTTGGGATTAAATGGAGCTCTTGGTACGCATGCAAAGCTTATCGGATCTGCGGCAAGGTATTCATGTAGATGTTTATCTTTTTTGGGTTTAAACGTTTGATAACAGAATGATTTTTAACTATCGCCTTCTTTCAATTATGTGTTTTTTTTTAATAAACTTCTTTGCCTTATCTTTGCTACCAAACAACTGACCAATATAAAAGATTATTATCATTCTCTTAAGCCCTTCTAAAATACTTTAGCCTTTTCTTCCTTCTGTTAGCAAGGTTTTCATCATATTCACTCAATATCGAAGTTATCATTATGAAGAACAATTAATTCATTATTTAATTCCTCAATTTCTAAATCAAGATTTAATCTAAAATCTCACATATAGTCATATCTACCTCATCTTCCTTCATATTATTGTTTTCATCTAAAAAAACTCACGATCATCATCACCATATTCACTCTGATGTTCATCAATATATTCCTCATCATTGATGATAACTTGAGCACCAACTTCTATTTCAAAATTATCATCTACCACATTATCTACCATTATTTGTCATCATTTAATGTATGCGGATGATATTGTTTTTGTCGGGGAATGGGGCGAGGAAAATATCAAGAATATCATCCGTCTTATGAGGTGCTTCTTCTTGACATCAGGGCTGAAAATAAATTACCAAAAGACTAGTTTGTTTGGCATTGGTGTGGGATCGGGGGATGTGGCTACTGGCTAGTATGGCCGATTCAATCAACTGTAGACCGGACAAGTTCCCGTGCAAGTATTTAGGTGTTCCCGTGGGTGTCAACATGAGTCAAATAAAATATTGGGACCCGGTGGTGGATGCTTTCAAGACACGGCTCTCCAAATGGAAAGCTCGGCACTTATCCTATGGTGGTCGAGTGCTTCTCCTTCGTGCCGCCCTTGCTAGTCTTCCACTCTATTTCTTCTCCTTGTTCAAGGCCCCCATCGGTGTTTTAAATGTATTGGAAGGTCTTAGACGTCGCTTTTTTTTGGGTGGGGATGAAGAAAAGTCGAAAACAAGTTGGGTTGCTTGGGAGAGGGTGGTGGGTCCTACGGACAAGGGTGGTCTCGGGTTCGGGTCACTTAAGGCCAAAAATGAAAGTTTGTTAATTAAATGGTGGTGGAGATTCAAGCATGAACGAAACGCGCTTTGGTGTCGAGTGGTCTCGGCTATCCATCAGGTACACAACTCTCCTCCGTACCTACCGGTTAAGAGAGGCGTCTCGGGGGTTTGGAATGCGATTTATAAAGTGGGGGATAGTGTGTTGGAACAAGACTTAAACATCCCGGCTCTTTTAAAAGCAAAGGTGGGCAACGGGTTGGACGTTCGATTCTGGGTTGATTGGTGGGTAGGTGATAGCCCTCTTAAAGATCTCTTCCCATGTTTGTTTGCATTAGAAAGGGATAAACCGGTTCCCGTGGCTGCCCGTCTTCTGGCTTGGGACTGGAAACGGGCACCAAGTAGTCACCTTGAATTGACGGTTGTGCAACAATGCAGTGCATTGATTGCTGGTACCTTACTGTCCGATCTGAGGGATACATGGGGCTGGGTTGGGTCTTCGGATGGGACCTTTTCGGTCGCCTCCTGCAGGGAATTACTATCTCGTTACGCCACTCCTTTCTACCCGTTTCAGTGGGTGAAAGAGGTGCAATGAAGGTCTCTATTTTCATGTGGAGGGTTGAGCAAGATCGTTTACCTACTCTAAAAGGGTTGCACAAAAGGAAGATAACTCACGGGTCAATAGAGTGCAAGTTATGCGGTGAGTCGGATGAAGACGCTGATCATTTGCTGACCTCTTGCTATGTGGCTGCTTGGATTTGGCACAAGATCAGCTTATGGACCAGAATACCGACCATTTTCGCTTTTAACGTAAAAGACCTGCTACTGATTCACAAGGATGAGAGGATTGAAGCCAAAAAAACGGAACTAGATTCATATTATCATTTTGGTTGCGGCTTAGATCATTTGGAAGGCTAGAAACGCGACAATCTTTCAAGGTAAAAGGCCGAATTTAGACGCAATTTTCGGCGAAACTCAAACGGTGACATTCACTTGGGTGAAGAACAGATTTGATGCATCGGGATGGACCTGGGACACTTGGAAAGCATTTGAGATACAGTCTGTTTGAGGGTGTTTTTTTGAAGCTAACTGTAACTGAATTTTTGGTGGTGTTTTATGTAATAGCTAGTACCTTACTAGCATAACTGGTGTAATCTTTTTGGGTGATTAAATGAAATTTGCTGATAAAAAAACTTGGGGAAGTCAAGACGGCGGGTTTTCTATGGGCGAAGACTAGATCTAAGCTTAAATTTTTGATGTGGTATAATTGGTGTAAATTCATTTGTCTGCAGTTTGTTTGTTGCCTCCCTGTTTTGTGGGTTGGTTGGTGTTTAAGGATGTTCACTTTTTATTAAAAAAAAAAAAGAGATTTACAAAAGGATAAAAATCATCCATACTTTGAAGTTTGAACATTTGAAGAACCATGTTCCATATACATCAATAAACAAATTATTTGCTCTTAAAAGTCCAATAAGTTTGATGACATCATTATCAATAAATAAGGGATGAAGGCCATTATCTAAGTCATCACTGGGATCACAAAAGTGAAAGTAATGAGGAACCACATTAGTGACCTAGCATGTTCTTGATGTTTCTAATTTAGGAACACCAAATTTCTCAATGTATAGCAAATCGAAGAAATCAAGCTCATGATCTACAGACGATGCACCACGGGCTCGTTGAAAACATTGAGTGGATTTGCCCAAACATTATGTGGTGCGTTAATCATATGAAAACGAGTGTGTTGATGTATCCGATTTAACTCAATTTAACCTATATAAGCATTACAATCGGATCAAAACGTAAAGTAAATTGAATTCACACGTACAATCATAACTTTAAATTTAAATATGAAAAGCAAGCTAACCAAAAAACAAAAATGGCTACCAAGAAACCTAATCAAACTAGGGTTGGTTCGTTTAGTGGGGTTCCACCTAGCCTTCCACCACCATTAACTCTGCATGAAGACTTAGCGACATCAAAACGAACCGTAACTTAAATTTATACAGTCAAATGAACAAGTATTATATTTTTTTTGAAAGGTAACAAGTATTATATTTGACTCGACTTATTTATAAACAAAATTTACGTCAAATGTTGACCAACTGAAATGTATTATATTTGACCCGACTCGTTTTCGTAAAAACTTGCGCCTACGCACATAAATATAAGCATGGGAGAAAATAATGCTTTTAGTTAAAGAATGAAAGTTCGGCGTAATCCGGGGAAAATCACATTTTATAACGTTTTTAGAAAGTATAATGGTTGTAAATACAAATGTTAAAAGTGTAGGGTTTTTTATGTCGGTGAAAAAGCCCACCAACTTTACTATTTCAGATAGATAGAATATATATTTTAAATAGTTACCACCCATGCCAATTAGAGCTTCAGGCAATTCAAAGAAAAATGGCCTTTAGGGACGAAACCTTTAGGGGCGACCCGCTTTTTGGTCGCCCCTAAAGGTTAATCCTCACCATTCACCTTCAGATTCAATCCTAGCTCTCAGATCATTCAGTAGATCAACGATCGTGGTGTTATCGTACATAATAGCATTACGGACGATACCTTTAGGGGCGACCGTCACCACTAAAGGTCGAAAAAATTATATACCCGCCTTCTTCTTCCTCTTTTCCCTCCCTGCTCACAATTCCCTCTCTATCTCTCTCTCTCACTGTGACTCTCTCTCGCTCTCATCTCCCTCTCCATCTCTTTCTCGTTCTCAGCTCTCTCTCGTTCTCTCTCCTTCTCATCTCCCTCTCTCTCTATCTCCACCACCGAGCCACCACCACAGCTCCATTCTCTCTCTCTCTCTCTCTCTCTCTCATGTAGGTTTTTTTTCTGTTTTTTTTTCTTTTCTTTTCTTTTCGTTTTTTTTTCTTTTTTCTGTTTTTTATTTTTTTTTTCAGTTTTTTTCTTTTTTTCTGTTTTTTGTTTAATTTTTTTTTTATTTTTTGATAATATGTTTATGTTTGTAGGGAATGACCGATCTAGTGAAGAACGTGAATTTCGTCGCCGCTAAAGGTTAGTCGCCGCTAATTGTTTTTTTTTTAATTTTTATGCTTTAATTTATATTGTTAGTACTAGGTTTGTATTTATGTGTGTAAGTAGGTATGTATGTATGTATTTAGGTATGTATATTTATATTAAATTGGGTCTTTTTATTTTAAAAAATATATTATGTATATATATTTAAAAAATATATATATGTAAGTTAATATGTATTTTTATAATATATAAATATTTAAAAAATGTATGTATTTTTCAAAAAATACATATTGTTTTTTTTTAATTTTTATGCTTTAATTTATATTGTTAGTATTAGGTTTGTGTATGTGTGTGTAAGTAGGTATGTATGTGTGTATTTAGGTATGTATATTTATATTAAATTGGGTATTTTTATTTAAAAAAAAGTATTATGTATATATATTTAAGAAAAAGATATATGTAAGTAAATATGTATTTTTTTTAAAATACATAATATATAAATATTTTAAAAAATATATTATATATTTTTACTTCATTTTCAATTATAATAATGTGACTAATTATTTTTAACTCTAATTGCATCACCCCGCGGCGCATGAGAACAAGGAGCAAGGCAAAAAACCTTGCCTTAAGAAAACATCTTGAGAACAAAGGTCGGGCAGACATTACATTTGATGAGGCCGCCACCTGCATGCCTGTAGGCGAGCCTGGTAGCTTGTTCACCTGGGAGGCGTCTATGTATATATGGCGTGAGGTCCTATTGGATGTGGAAGGTTGGGATAATGTTTCTGAGGTTGATAGAAACAAGTTATTTGAGGTTTTGCGGGTCAGTAATTTGTAAATATATATTCTATATGTTATTTGTTGATTTTTTTTTCTATCTGACTAGCTTGTTTTATTTAATTATTAGAGCAAGTTCAAGATGGGTTTCGAAGCTGTTAATGCTGATCTCATTGCCAAAAAACAAGGAGGTATTATGGCAGTTGTCAGAAAGCGGTACAACAGCCGCAAACACGCCGCAAAGACACATTTTAATAATGTGTCTAGCAATGGTGATGATGTGGGGACAGCAAGGCAACGTCCCCCCCGAGGGTATGAAACCTGAAAACTGGCTTCGAGCTGTTGATCACTTCTGCAGTCCAGAACATACTGAAATTAACAAAGACGTCCGCCAAAAACAAGCGAGCACATACCGAGGTGGAACGAGCTTTTTTGCCAGTCACTGTCAGAAAAAGGTATATACACACACATATACATAGATGATAATGTTTATTTAACTTATAATTTAACTTTTAATGTTAAACAGAACATGGAACGGTATGAAGCATACCGTACTGGACATACAGGAAGGCAGGGGACGTTTGATACCCCTCAGAATAAAAAGAATTATGTAAGCATTTATTTATAATCTATTATGTGTGTGTGTGCGCGCGCGTGTGTGTAATTCTATTAAATCACTTTTGTGAAATACAGTACAGGTTAAGGTCACGTTTTGAGTCTGAACGTCAACGGGTCGTCGAAGAAGAAGGAGAAGCAGGAGGAAGCAGCTCCCAACGGTTGGATGAGGTTGGTATATATTTGTGTATGTGCGTGTTTAGTTTTCATGTTTTTGCGATTGCTTGTTGGGTTTTAAAGTAGGTTAAAACTAATATTATTTGGGGTGTTTGAATGTTGGTATATTTGAAGAAGTGTTGGGCAGACGTCGCGGACATGTTCGCGGGATTGGGACTATGCCCTGTCCGAGAGAAAGCCTTCCGCATCTTACACCAACGCAACCGCAATTTACACAGGTATGTCTTTGTAGTTTAAATGTTAAGTAAATAGGATATTTGACTCATTTGGTATATATTTGTTGGTAGTTGACCCATTTGATATAAATATGTTTACTAAATAGGATATTTGACCCATTTGGTATATATTTGTAGTTCATTTGTTAATAGTTGAAGGGCTGGCAATGGGTAAACTGTTAAGACACGATAAGACCTGTTTGACTGAAAAGTACACTATTTGATTTTTTGACTTTTTTTAGTACTTAAAATTAAGAGGCAAAAATCTTTCATTTCCCTTTTTTGGTACATAAAACATAAAAACTGTGTTATAAACATGAGATATAAATGAGTTAAACGAGTCGTGTTCATGTTTAGAACTTGATTTGTTCGCGCGCGCGTCAGAGACCTGTTAACCTGTTAGGGACACGATTTGCCAGCCCTAAGTTGACCCATTTGGTATAAATATGTTTAGTAAATAGGATATTTGACCCATTTGGTATATATTTGTAATTCATTTGTTGATAGTTGGCCCATTTGGTATAAATATGTTTAGTAAATAGGATATTTGACTCATTTGGTATATATTTGTAGTTTAAATGTTGATAGTTGAACCATTTGATATATGTTTGTAGTTTGACCTATTTAGTGTATGTATGTTTGTTAAATGTTGATATTTGACCCGTTTGGTATAAATATGTGTAGTAAATAGGATATTTGACCCATTTGGTATATATTTGTAGTTATTTGTTGATAGTTGACCCATTTGGTATAAATATGTTTAGAAAATTTGATATTTGACCCATTTAGTATAAATATATTTATAGGAGCACCTTAATGCCATGATGACGAATCCTCAATTCCAAGAACAAATGCTCCAAATGTGTAATCAATTTTTCCAATCTCAAAACTTTGGAAATCAAGGCGGAAGCGGCAATGGTGGCGATCACGACGACGATGACGACGAAGACGAAGACGTTTAGGCGTTTTTTGGTATGTTTGTTTAGTTTTGTGGGTATGCTTGACTGTAAATATTTGTATGTTTGTTTAGTTTTGTTGGTATGTTTAGACGAATGTTGGTATGTTTATATATATATATGTAATGTTGGTATGTTTATATAGGGTGGGGTTAAGATACAAAAGGTGTGTTTTGTAAGAAGGGTGAAAAAGAAAAATAACCATTAGATCAAATTGATGGAGGGATGAGATGAAAAGAGTGGCAATTTTATAATATGTGTTATAATATTATCAAATAAATTAAGTCTGTAGGGGTAGATGTGTAATATTACACATCTTCATTAATAAGGATGCATTTAATTTCCTTTATTTAAGGAGATTTCCCCCTCTCTCACTCTCCCCTTTTTATTTAAGTTTCTTTCTCTCTCTCTTTCCTCTCTTACTCTCTCTCACTTGATACTCTAAACCTATTTCTTCACACCTGATTACCACCATTGATCACCACTGAAACCACCTTTAAACAACCATATCATTACAGATCTAGACTACCACCATTCGAAGTTGATGGGTTTCAAGCCCAACTCCAATGTTCACCCCCAAAAATATTCACCACCGTCACCGTTAACGGTGCCTTAGAACACCACCCGCCGCCGTGAACCTCTGTCATCATCATGGCCCGTCGTTATCTCCAACGGCTTTTGTTGATTGTGTTTTATGTTTGGGTGTGTTTTTATGTTTAAATGTTAGGGGTGATGATAAAACACAACAGACCGACAAACATTAAAGTCATACTTTATAACAACTTGTGGGAAATTATAAACAAATAATTTATGTGGACTGCCAGCGACTTGATCCTGTAGGCACATATTGATTGCCATGTGTTCCTCTTTGTGCACAAGTTTCATGGAAGTTTAGTCTTTTTTTTTTACTTGTGTTTTATTGTTTAGATGTGTTTTAACATTATTTGGGTGATGATAAAACACAAAATGTATTTGGGTGATGATAAAACACAAAACGTGTTGGTTCTAGTTAAAACTTGGGTTTTATTGTTTAGATGTGTTTTTAACATTATTTTGTATACTGTTGTGTTGTAAATATTAAAACACAAAGTTATTTTAAAAGAATTATTTTAGGGAAAAGTCATCTTCTTGTTTGTGTGTTTTAAGTTAACGGGATAGTGTTGGTAAAAGAAGTTTAATGAAAATACACTGAAATCATAATGAAAAAAAGGACTTCGATGTAACCCAGACCATGTACACATTTAAAATGGATAAAAAAACACATAATACAAATGATAAGAAATGACCTTCGATTTCGTCAGCCATAGTATTATTCATTATGATGAAGAGTGTAAAACACAAAACTCTTGTGTGTTTATCTCTTTATGAAATCGAAACAATGCAAAGTGATTTTAGATAAAAATGTAGTCGTCTGAATTGTATAAGCAACATGTGTATATTAAGATGAAGTTTTGAATTTTTTTTCCTATAATTACTCCATTATTAATGAAAAATTTCATGAAATTGGTAAAAACAAAAAAATATCTCGGCATTATTAAACTTAATCCCTAAAATCACTCCTTAATTAAAAAAAAGATTAAAATTTAATAATTTAATTATTTGAGTCTAATTACCTTTGTATCCTTTACCATAGGGACACTTGTCATGATGAGAGTCTTTCTTACCCTTCTCACAATATTAAGTTTTTGTATGGGAACCTTATCTGTTTATATATTTGTAAATGTTGGTATGTTTGGTTAATTAGTTTTGTTATTATTTCGTTTGATTGTGCGTGTGTGGACAAAGCAAAAAAAAAAAAAAAAACCTTTAGGGCGACGTCGCCGCTAAATGTCCTGCCTAGATTGCACAAAAATTTTGCCATGTGGCAAAAATAAATAAATAAATGGAAAAAGAAATGTCACGTGAAAAAATAGCATTAGGGGCGACCCTTTAGCGACCACAGAGGGTTTTAGGCACCAAGCTAATTTGACAGGACCTTTAAGGACGACTGTCGTCCCTAAAGGTCATGTCGCCCCTAAAACTCTATTATTAGGAGCGACGCCTCGCCCTATTATCGTCGCCCATAAAGCCCCACTCTATTGTAGTGAACTGAAACTATTTGGTGTGGAAATGTTATCTTTTTATAAATAATAAAAAAAAACTAAAATTAAAATAAAAAGGAATCTAAGTAAACGTAAAGACATTAATGTTGGCCTAAAAATATGGCTTTAAAATCGGAACACCACCACCAATTCCATGTTTGAAGGTCACGTTAACCCGCCGTCTATGGATCCTATTCCTACCTATCATTGCCTATGAATCACGTTTTTAGCTTCTAGTTTCGAATTCCATATAACACCATAAAGATAGTTTTCTTCTATAATGATAATTTTTTAACATTAACATGATAATAATTCAAAACTCACACATGAGTTGTTACTAACTACACCGAAATTTTCAATTTTTATATCAATATATTTATTTATATACTTGTAATTGTCTTTCCTTATATTCGGATATGGAGAATGGAGTAATGCCATTTTCCTTTGTCTAACATGAAAAGATCCTTCACATACTAGCATCTTATCAACAAAGTTATTGAGTGTTAGAAAAGCTTACAAAGTGCAGCAAAAGAAACAGAAAATAAATGATAGAAATTGGGCTTGTGTTTGACACAATTCCCTTAAATAGATTTAAAGTCTGTTTCCAGTGTACATCAGTTCACTAACAGTGATGGTGCACTGCCGGACTTTCACACTTGCCTAAAAAATAATCAGAAAGTTGGTTGTTGCGATTGAGTGTATGAGTTTAAGTGTGTTTTTGCACAAAGAACTCTTGTTGTTCTTCTAGAATTCGAAATGATGATCACAATAATGATCTCAATTAATGCTGCTGATTACATGAGTTTATTACTGTAATAATATTAGATTAATTGCAGCATAAGACCCGGATTTTTGAAGCGTCATTCGTGTCCGCAAGTCGCATGGGCGTCGCGTTCGTTTAGAATTTTTTTTCTGAACGAGAGCCCTTTTTGCAATCCGTCCACCTGCGCGCGCGGGTAGTTTACCAAGTATAGTGCAACTTAAGATTTTAATTCCTTCCAATTTATTTCCACTTATAAACCCATCTAGTTTTCCTTCCCCTACCAATGTGGGATAAGGTAAACTCTCGTTCACACATAACCTCTAACAAACCCTCACATGAATGGGAGTTATCCTCAGAAACAACTTCATTCCGATTAAATTTTAACAGTTAAGTTTTGCATAGGATAGGTATGTGTGAATAGACAGCGATGTCCACTGGCTCATGAAACGCACATAGTCCACTGGCTCTGAGTAGACAATGATGTCTTTGAACTCATCTGTCGTTTATGTAGAAGACATTACGCTTCACATAAGACTCTCCCTGACAATGCCAAGTCCTCATAGTTGTGTCGATTATGGTCATGGACACGTGCCTGGTTCTACGAGATCCATTAAGTATTGTGCCCCAGCAATACCCTTCGAAGCGGCCCCACACTCTCTCTCTCTCTCTCTCTCACATAGGTGATTCACTAGGAATGGTTACCTCGGTTGAATCATTAAAAGCCATAGGCTTATCCTCAAACTGTCACTTTTAGGAATGAACTAGGAAGCATACTAAATCTTATAGTAAACTCCCTTTTTCAAAACGCGGTGTTTCCATCAACTCTCCTCATAGTGATCTCACTGTTCATACAATTAGGTTGTTCTATTGAACATAGATTTTGAGATCCCCAGTCAGCTGAGTTAGGTTTCCTTCGCATAAATTTAATTTTTCAAGGGCTTTAGTCCCATTCCCATGGAAGACTTCTGAACTAACTCTCTGCTTAAGCCTTTAGTTAACGGATCCGCGATGTTATCTTTTGATTTCACATGGTCAACAGTTATAACCCCTGTAGAGATTAGTTTGTCGTACCGTGTTATGCCTACATCTTATATGCCTGTTCTTACCGTTATACATTGTGCTATAAGCTCTGTCAATTGTCGATTGGCTATCACAATGTATGCATATGGCCGATGCCGGCTTTGGCCACCTTTGTATATCTCCAACAAATTGATGTAAGTATTCTACCTCTTCACCTGCTTTATTTAAAGCGATGAATTCTAATTCAATCGTGGATCTAGCAATAACCGTTTGCATAGAGGATTTTCACGATATTGTTGCACTCTAAGTGTGAACACATACTCACTCATTTCCTTGGAATCATTCATGTCAGATATCCAATTTGCATCACAGTAACCTTCAATAACTGTTGGATATCTACTATAATGTAGCCCGTAATCTCGTGTGTATCTCAAGTACCGAAGTACCCGTGTCACGCAACTTTAATGAATTGAACTTGGGTTGCTAGTATATCTACTTATCTTGCTTATAGCATGTGCTAAGTCTGGTCTTGTACAACTCATCAGATACATGAGGCTGCCAATAATTCTTGAGTACTCTAATTGATTAACAGGCTCACCTCGATTCTTAGCTAGATGTTAACTCGTGTCAACGAGAGTTCTAGCCACATTAGAGTCATTTGCATTGAACTTACAAAGAATTTTATTCACATAGTGGGACTGACCTATAACAAGTCTATTCTAGGTTCGTGTGATTTGTACTCCCAAAATCACATCCGATAATCCCATATCTTTCATGTCAAACCATGCTCTCGGGACGTCCTTTGTTGCCTTTATCATTTTCTCATTACTACCTAGCAATGAGCATGTCATCTACATATATACATAAGATGACATATCCTTTTGGTGTGTCTTTCACGTACACACACTTGTCACATTCATTGATCTTGAACCCAGAATCAAGCATGACATGATCAAACTTTTGATGCCATTCTATTGGAGCTTGTTTCAAACCATACAAGGGTTTGACAAGCTTGTATACTTTCTTTTCTTGTCCCTTGGCTATGAAGCCCTTGGGTTGTTCCATATAAATCTCCTCCTCTAGATTTCCATTTACTAAAGTTGTTTTCACATCCATTTGGTGAACTTTCAAATTTCAGATGGCTGCAATGGCAAGTACCGTCCTGGTGAATATTATTCGCGTCACATGTGAATATGTGTCAAAATAATCCTATCCTTCTCGCTGTTTATATCCTTCGATCACCAACTTTAACTTGTATTTATCAATGGTGTCATCTGGCTTCATCTTTTCTTGAAGATCCATTGATATCCTAGTGGTTTGCATCCTGCGGGAAGATTCACTAGCTCCCAGGTGTGGTTTTGTAAAATAAAGTCTATTTCACATTTTATGGCTTACTTTCACTGAGGCCTATCTGAGGAATTTACCGCTTGTTGGTAAGTTTTTTGTTCCTTCTCAACCATATAGGTGAGAAAATCTGGCCAAAGGATTTTTCAGTCCTTTGCCTTTTGCTCCTTCGAATGTCACCTCCATCGATCTTAAATTGTCTTTGAGGTTCATCATTTTCAACGTTTTCTCTTGAAAAACTTTCCTTGGTAGGGTTTGATGGGCACGGTTCATCATCTAGGACACTCCCCTCATA
>JAUTDX010003144.1:0-60872 GCA_030844895.1 Ambrosia x helenae
ATCATCATCAAACTTTACTCTTCTCTTGCTTACTTCCCACTGCAATTAACCACTAAAATTTAGTTGAAAACAACCTTCTTTAAGATGCAAACATGAACAATGAGTAAGGTTACTCACAGCGGGATATGTTAAAATTTCAGAACTCTTTATCACGCGCAGCCCTTTTAACCGAAGAAACAAACATGCTGCACATCACATGTCAATAATAAATACTTAGATGGAATATGAAATAAACAACAATTGGAGCAGTAGCCATATGCAATAATGGACACACCACACTTGCATTAGTTTATAAAAAGACAAAGTTAGTAAAATGAGTTGTCATTTTAAAACATCATTCTGATCTAGACTTCTGTGTTTAAAGGAAGCAAATTTGCATACAACAAGCATCTTATGAGTCTGTATAATTATTAATAAAGGAATGATATGTAAAGTGTTATAGAGGAATCTCTTAAGTGCAGACAAAACCACAAAAAGTTCTGTTTTTAGGCTTATGTGGGCACAAGAGAGAGATAGAACAACTTATTGAGACATAAACAAACAGTAAATGTCCCACTACTCGTGTTTAGAAACGTCTCAATTAAGACAAACATTTATATTAATTTTTATGACAAAATGCATAAATATTGTTAAGTGATGAGATGCTTACTGCCAAGGGACATCCCCAACAAGCATCCGGTCTCCTTCATTATCCTCATACACTAAAGTATATTCTCCATTCCCAATCTAACAAACCGGTAATCGGTTTTTCATGTTCCGATGTATCGTTTTGAGCTGTGTAAACACATTGGACAAGTCAGTACTCTATAATACATGTATACTTAATAAAAAGGGGTAACTTCATATAATATATGTTTTTAACAAATTAACCTGCAAGAAGTCCTCTAAAGAGTTGATCAACAGCACCAGAAAGCTTTTGATAGGTGTCATAAGCATTAAGATCAACTTTTCTACCGATCGGGATACCGTTCATATTAATCTTCACGAAGAAACCTTTTTGACACTTTTCCACTATTTTTTCCTTCTGAACAACGTTGTTTGAACCAACCACATTTTGAGAATCAGAAACAGGAGCCTGTTTTGAGCTGCTACTTGCAATATTCTTCCTAAAATGACCTTATTGGAGGCCATCCCACAACTGGAGCAGGTGCACTTCTTCAAGATTTTCAAAATATATAAAAAGTTAAAATCAAGAATCGCTCAATTTTTTTTAATCTAATATTTGTTAGTCAACTTGATAGAAATCAAGAAATCACATCGAAAACAGAAGGCGAACAGACAACAAGCTGCGCCCCGCTAACCATTTTTAATAGCAAAACCAAGTCCCATAAAATTTACAGCTAAAAGATTAAATTTTTAGAAAACCCCCATAAAAATTACAGCTAAAATTAATGATTTTGTGGTAGGTAAAGACTAGCAGCCCATCACTACAATTTTTTTATGACAGATAAAGATTTAGAAAATCAGGGAACAGAGTGCACCACTATTATTGTCCAACAAAACAAAACAAAAATACACACGAGTTGGTGAGTTTCCCCAAAAATATGAAACAGATACAAAGAAAAATATAAACAAAAAAAGATATGAAATCCAAATTAGTGCATTTGTGAGTGTACAGAGAGAGAAAAATACATGAAATTTCTTTTTGTTCACATGCATGGACAATCAATGAAATAATAATAATAATAATAATAATAATAATAATAATAATACTAAACTATAATAATTTCTAAAAATTAAAAGAAAAAATAAAAAATGGGTACCTTTTTTGAGCTGCTTTTTGTGGTGATTTGTAGTTTTTTTGTGCATCTGAAACAAGAGACCAATCTTCAACACCAGGTGGACCAAGCCTTAACTCAAGCTTCTTTTCATCTCCATTTCCATGGCTACCTCTTGATCCTTGAAGATTATTATTATCATCATCATCTCTTTTGACCAACCAATTTCTCTCATTAGGAATCAAATCCAACAGTTGAGGATGAACCTCATCATTCATCCTGGAATACCCTCCATCCATTTTGACTTTTTTTTTCTTTAAAAATATTTCAAGATTTTTATAAAACCAACACAAGAAAGTGTCTTTTTACAAACCCAACTGCAGAAAACATCAAACAACATATGTTCATTCAAATCATGAATAAAACACATCTAAAAATACACATATTTAAAAATTTAAAGAAAAAGAAAAAAAGAAAGAAAATATTGTTTTACCTGGTTGAACAAAAGCCTACTCTGCTTTCTTGCTCTCAAGAACACCAACAAGATGTAATGAAAACTCTATGAACTTTAATATAACAGAACTCCAGATGTGTGATAGGTATAGGGTGGTAAAAAGTTAATTTATTTTTGGGATTTGGAAGACACAGAATATCTTTTCTTGATTATTATTTCCCTATTTTCTGTGTCTATGTTGGTGTGCTTTATGGCTATGTCTACAGGTCTGTCTCTAAATCTTGAAGATTGCAGAGGATAGACCAATAAGGAAAAGAGTTAAAAGAAATCAAAAGAAAGAGAGAGATTCTTTTTCACTCAAAACACACAGTGAATGTGTGTGTACACACATATATATATATACACTATACACGCAACATCTCTACAATATATATGTATATATATATGTAGTGTGTTTCAACAAGCAAAGCGTGCCTTCTTTCTCCCTGAACCAAACATTAAAAGGCATAAAAAATATTCTCTTTTCACACACTTACACTTGTAGCCTATAAGCATATATGCATAATGCAATAGGGTCTATTGTTTTTTTTATTATATATAAAATTAGAATAGACTGTGACATACACATCACCTCAGCTCCCTCTTCTTCCAGCAACTTGGTTTAATTGGCTTATATTAGCGCATCTCCCTATGCTTCTTTTTTTATTCTGTTATTAATTAAGTTTTAATCTAGTTTAACCATATAATAGAACTTAAAGTTGCCACATTATAAGTAATTAAATTTTAAGTAAAGAAAGATTAAGAGTTGAGCAATCAAGAGCATGTACATTACTTTTTTTAAATATGTTTATGTATTGGAAGACAAAGTTATATATTTAATTTTTTTATAGTCATATAAACTACAAAATTTACTAAAGTTTCATACCGCATATTAGGTATTGGTTGATCGTACTTTTTCTAACATGTTCGTCACAACTACTTTGAAGGTAATTATGCAATAAAATTAGGGGTTCAGGTTTCATACACTATGTGACATTACATACTGGGGGTGTGACATCACACTCTGGGGTATGTGACAGACACCCTTTTATTGGTTTGTGATGTAGGCTAGGGTATGCTTCCTAATTAGGGAGTGTATGATTCCTAAATACCTAAAATTAGATGACTTGAGTTAAGAACAATATTTATGTAAATGAACAAATTCTTCCAAAATATTTCCTTTTTTTATGTTCTATATCTATTGGTGACCGAAATTCAATTATAATTTATGATTAACAAATGATGGAGTAATAAAATATAATAGTAAACCATGACTTTCTTGACAATGGGATTAAGATGTTTCCCGTATTGGTACTCAATGGATGACTTGAAGAAATTGAGAATTTCCTTGAGATGAAAGTTCGGTTCAACTCGTGTGCATTAAGTTGGGTTGGTTAAGATTTTCAACCTTTTTTATTAATATATAATTACGTTTCAACTTTTAATACCCTTTGAGTCCTTGACTTTTTTTATTCCATCCCATCTTGTCCCCTAACCACATCTTGTCACATTGAAATCTAAATTCACACGACAATTAATTAACAATTTTTAAGATCAAAGGAGGGTATAAGACCATTAGGTGTGGAGGAGGCCCAACATCCATGCCTTGCCTCTACCTCACCTGCCACGTCAGCGTGGGGTAGGAGCATCCTTAGGATGATGCTCCTAGGGTGTGGAGGAGGCCCAACAACATTTAATGTTATTTCATTTTCTTTTTCTTTTTTTTAATTAAATAATATTAATGTTACAATAAAAATGTTAATATTCTAATATTAATATTAAAAAGTAAATATTTCATTAAAACCATTACAAATTACATAAAAAAAATAAAATAACTAAAATTACCGTAACCTACTCGACATAAAAAAAATACAAATAATCTACTCTTGCCCGTTGTTCCAAATATATTCAACCAAGTCCGCTTGAAGATTGCGATGTGTGAACTCGTTATGCAACGAGAACTGGTTCAAATCTTGTTGCTGTGGGTTGACAGGCACCGTATTCTCCGGCGGGGCATTCTCGTCATACACACAAATGGCGGCGCCTTCGTCTTCGAGTATCATGTTATGCAACAAGATACAGGCATACATACAGTAACGCAATTTTTTAGGGGTGAACATACGTGCCGGGTGTGAAATGATGTGCCATCTTGCTTGTAGAACACCAAATAATCGTTCAATGTCCTTTCTTGCCGCCTCTTGATACTTGGCAAATTTCTTTCTTTTTTCATCAGACGGGTGGTGAATACTTTTAACGATCGTCGAGTAAGATGGGTAGATTCCATCAGCAAGATAATAACCGCGCCTATACTCCACCCCCGATACTGTAAAGCTGGTTTCCGGACCAGTGCCTTTTATGACATCCTCAAAAATATGCGACTGGTTAATAACATTAATGTCGTTGTTCGAACCAGGAACGCCAAAGAAAGCATGCCAAACCCATAGATCTTGTGAACACGCCGCCTCCAAGATTATCGATGGATATTCTTGATCCCCTCGTTTGAACATTCCGCGCCATGCTACGGGGCAGTTTTTCCAAGGCCAATGATAGCAATCAATGCTTCCGAGCATTCCTGGAAAACCATGTTGTTGGTGGTGAAACTGATACAATTGTTGGACCTCACTGGAGTTTGGTTTTCGCAAATATTTTTTGCTGTAAAGCTTCACCACACACTTGCTAAACTTGTACAGACACTCTCGTGCAGTTCTTTCCGACATTTTTAAATACTCGTCCCACGCATCCGCCGTGGTCCCGTACGCTAGTTGCCGAAGTGCCGCCGTGCATTTTTGTAGGGTGGTGAACCCCCTTTTCCCTCTTGCATCGTATCGTAAGGTAAAAAATGGCTCGAAGTTAGCCATATCATCGGCTATACGTGAGAACAATCTTTTACTCATTCGGAACCGACGCCTAAATAATTCCGCCGAGTATAACGTTCGTCGGCAAGATAATCGGCCACCAATCTATCATGGGCACCTACACATATTTACAAAAATATAAACACACAAAAAATCTACAATATATTTACAAAAATATAAACACAAACAAATTCTACAATATATAACAAAAATATAAACAAATTAAAATTAGAAAATGTTTAAAAAAATAAATATAATACTTACCCTCTCGGTCTCTATTTATAGCCGCTTTCCTAGTTCGAGGTGCTGAATCGGCTTCATCTCCTAGCTCCTCGGCAATAATCTGCGCCGCTTGCCCCACGATGTTTATAACAAAATTTACGGCTTCGTTTGTAGACGACGAACCCGAAGAAGACGAAGACGTCGTAGAAGATGATAACGACATGGTTGTGGTGAAGAAGGTTGAGAGATTTTATAAAAGTGGGAGAGAGTTTATAAAAGTGTGAGAGAGTTTATAAAAGTTGTGGTGAAGAAGGTTGGATTTGTTTGGTTTTAAATAGGTTTTTAAAAAATTAATTTGGTTGTTTTTTTTTTTTTTAATTCAAACGGTCAAATAATCGGTCCCAACGTTCAAATCTCGAGTCCCAATGCATGACCCAAGCCCCGGCATCAACGGCATTTGGGTGCCGGCTATGCCGTTGCCGCGCCAGGGGGGGCGGTGTAGCCCGCCCGGCCCGCTTGGCAAAGCCGGCCCCATGCCGTGCCCCGTACCGTTCAGTCTAAATAGTGGTAGTAGGTCTCATGTTCCCTTCAAGTCAAACATTTTTATAAACAGTTTTATAAATGTTCATTCAATACATGTTTTAAAGTTCAAAAAATAACCGGCACCTAATTAATTCGAGCTTTGATTGTACATTTGTACATTGTAGTTTTTTGCTCTAAATAATAAAAATATGATGGTGGTTGGAGTTGAAAAGAATTGACTTTTGTTGTGGAAGAGTAAATGATGTGAAACTTGAAGGAGAGGATATGTAAATAGCAAGAGGTTTTGTAGTTTTATGTGTGCATGAAGATTAGGCAGGTTTGTTTTTATGTAAAGCTCTATATAGTTTGCCATTTGTCGATATACAGACTTTTTGTTGCTAAAATCCATTATAGAAATTATCGTGGTCAATATGGTGTCATTTACTTGTAAAAACTGATCTTTTTAGTATGCATGGCAAAAAAAAAGTCTTGTTAGATAGTACACATGTCGTCTTGCTATATTTTTCTCTAACTATGAAAATTAAAGTTTTAACTTCTTCGAACCATCTCTAACGTGGATGTCTTTCACTTTGAGCGACGAACATTGAGGTGGATTAGAGAGAGGGACCTTCACACACTCGACCATATTAGTTTGCATTAGCAATGAAACTCCAAGCAAGGTTTGATCAAACCATAACGATATTTGCCGAATCAACAGGGAATTTATATGTTGTTGCGGTTTAGTATTAAGTAAGAAAATATCACAAGGGATTTATATAACCTATCACTATGGACCCCTTGGTTTGGTGCTATCTCCCCAAGAGAAATGACGATAATACAAACCAAGTCCTCGGCATCATTATCCTATCTCCACGCTTTAGCAAGATTTTACCAACACCCATACCAAAACCTTTAACCCCCTTTTGAGACATCAACATGTTTGACTCTACATAGACATAGAAAACATAAATGCTCGCTAGTGGCAACACAAGATTATTAGTTAGTTTTATGTTTTAAAGAGTTAGAAGAAACACGAGTGTTGCGCTCATTTACAATATGTTATTTCTTACTTAAAGTCATTAACACACACACACACTTATCGTTTGTTTTAGTTAACTCCTAATGAAAGGGGTTTGTTTTTCCCCAGACACCCATAAGAACCTCAGCCAATAAAAGCCATCAAGATAATTTTCATCAAATTTGAAAAGATTGTATTAATCATCACAAGATTGATCATGAATAATGATTCTTCTTACAAATCCTAAATTACAGAGCTTATAAGTAGGTAGAAGTAGAGTGTGTTGTAGGAGATGAGAAATATTGAGCAAATGAAAATGGAGGTAGAGGGTGCCTTTTATAGAGGCTGGACACGAAGCACGACCGGTGTTTGTACATGTTCCAAGAATTGGGCGTTAGACATGAGGCACGACCCGTGGTCCACTATGTGGCCCCCCTTGCTATCCTTCCTCGCTCTTGCTCTTGCTCTCTCTCTCTCTCCCTCCATTACTCTCATCCCACGTCTCTCCCTTTATCCCTTGTCTCTCTCTCTTTACCCCTTTCTGTCCTTTTCTTTCCCTTGCCCCCCTCTCTTTCCTTCCTGCTTGCTCTCCCTCTTCCTCCCTCTCAGAATTTTGGACGGGTTGCAATTTTGTGAGGTTAAGGGTGGTATGGAACGAAAAAAATGTAAATTTGGGGTTTTACAATTTTACTTGTATTATTATTTTGGTTATCAAATAATTTAATTAATTTTAAAAATAATGAATCATTTAACAGATTAAAAAAATTGTTAGAAAAAAAATAAGAAAGGGGACGGGGGAGGATCATCACCACACCCAAGGGTTGATGATAGAGAACATGCTGACATGACAATAATGCAAAGAGGACGGTCACCACACCTAGTAGCTTAACGCTATGTTATGACGTCTACGGTTTTATTTAGAGTAGCATCTTTCATATTGTCTGATGTCTTCAACCAATATGTTCTAGTAACCGCATGATTATCACGCACAGGGCAAAAGGAGTTTGGTGATGAAACACACTACTCACTACTAAGTCTATCACTGTGTCTATTCCACCAATAAAGCAAGGATGGCTTATGGCTTATGAGGGCTACTACTTATTCCAGCCACTTTCTTTATAAACTATAAACTAATACTAAATATATTATCATTAATATCATACACTGCTAATCATAATCGTCCTTTTATATGAACTACAGAAAAAAAATTGAAAATGGTTATATGTGCACGTTACCATTCTCGTCTACGATATTGGTGGTGGAGTTACTTGGTTTCCCGAAGATGATAAAAGTGGTCGATTATGATATATTTGGAAATGTCACAATACTTGTTGAGATGATAAATTATAGGGCTGCCAATTTTTGACATGGATATGATTACATTAAGCGAACTTACACGACTTTAACAAGTTACGTCTCCGAAACAGGTAGAAACAAATATACCTATTAGTTTTCGTGTTTAAACAGGTGAAATACATGTTGATACGTATCCAACCACGTTTACCAACATGCTATTCTATCCATCTCTTTTAATTATGCTTGCATTATTTATTAGTTAGGAAGTTATCTAGTAACCAATGTTCTTCCTTATGTTTCGCATTTGTCTTCCATATTTCTATTTCATTGTATTTAAGCTTTTGAGTTAATGAAAAAGAAGAAAATATTTTGTAGAAAGTTTTGTGTTTGTTCCCTCTCTATCTTGATTTCTTGGAAGTTTTGTAGGCTTTTCTTTATAAAACCTATCACATGTTTAGCTGTTTAGTACTCGTTAAGACATGTTAATGATTTTTTTTAAATGCAGGTTGTGGGGTGTAGTATTGGAGTTATACATTGTTACTAGGTGGAATCTACATTTTTAATGCTTGATGGTGCCCCTTTATTATATCGGGTTTGGAAAACAGTTTTGTGTTTTATCATGTTAACCTTGTATAAACAAGCAGTATCATGTCTTTTCGTGTTAACATGGTATAAACAGGTTCGTGTACGGGTTAGAAAAATGACACAATAAGTTATCGTGTCATGTTTGTGTCACTTGATTCGTGTTCATGTCTTATCATGTTCGTGTTTTAACCAATTAAATATACATGATTTACCATCCCTATTTATCTTTCCCGATAGAGCTAAAAATTGTGTCGTCATTCTAAGAAAATAATACCAACAATAGTATTGGACGGCTAAGACATTAAAAGAATTTAAGTTGATTTTAGAAATAGGTGGATTGGTGTCATGTTAAAGGTTTGGTAAGGTGTTATTATTTATACGACTAGTTCAAAAAAAAAAAAAAATTATATGACGGCGTTTACCATTTCCCCACATCTTTATTATAAAACCCACGTTTTCAACATCAAAAATCAAATGTGTCATCATCTCACGTCCACCCACAAAGTGTTGTCACATTCTTCATAGTTCATCCCTATCTTTGTTTGGGCCATTTCAGCCCAAAAAATGCTGTATATACTTTATGGCTTGGGCAATAATGACATAAGTTAATAGCCAGCAAAATATTCAACATTTAATAACTATCAATAATCTATATTTAATAAAAAAAAACATCTAACATTACTATGAAGTTTAGTGATAGCATATGTACTCAATGTGTAACATCGTGGTATATATAAACCACATCTCATGTATACCCTAGTTATATCACTACACTCATAACTTTCGATCTATCTTGCTTTAGGGTATCATGTTTTTTTCCGAGTCGTTTCTCAATGAAATCCTTAACCATATCATGGATTTAGGAGTTTATGCAAAATGGAAAATCATCTTAGTTTATTTGAATCAAATATTACGTTTTTTAATTTCGATTTTGTGATGACCCTTAGAATATATTTCAATCACATGCATAGTGCCAATAATTAAGGAAATGAAACAAGTTTGTCTAACATAGAACTTTAAGAAGAGAAAGGAAAAAAAATCCATTTGTAACTGAAGAATGATGATTGAACACTAGATTGTGGGCTCTGTTTAAAAGATGACAATTTATTTTTAATATAGATATATATGTCACATAAAAGAGACAATAAGGATAACTACAAAACCACTTTTGAATAAAGAGAAAGGGGCATGAAGCCTCACTTCCTTTGGTTGTGAAGAAGGCCATCTTACTTTATCATCACTACCACAAGTGTAATCTTTAAAGATGTAATCATAGGATGATAAGCATACATGTTGTTAACAATTTACTTATTTTAATAATTAAATATCAGGCAAATAATTGATTATAAGTTACTAAAAAAGGATTCTTGTAGGTGATCATGGACAAATAAGGATACATGCAATGAACCCTTAAAAGTAGGATTTGGCTTCCAGGAAAAAGACTGTTAAGGGCCAAGAAAGAATTGCTCTTTTTGGGATGGTTATGATTACGGTTGACCCAAATTTGTAAAATAGGTTAGTTTATCAATATTGATCCAAGTGAATGGGAGTAATCATTTGTAGCCATTAGGAGACATCAAATCGGTTTATTAAAAACATAAACTAATTGTAAGCAAAATTTACAAGAACCATAAATCATTTATATATATTGGCATATTGCTAGTCAAGTATAATGAACGAGCGAAAAACTATTTATTTACATGTACTACAAATACACGTGTATATACGGTTCTAGCAGTTCTCTACTTAAAAATAATTTTGCATTAAATGACTATACACACATATAGTAGGTGATGCATTACTCATTACACAACAATAAATTATTACAACAAAAGAAAAACTCTACGTTATTTAATTTTCTTTTATAAATGGTTAAGTATTTTTATAATTTTGCGTATCTTACATACCCATGCATTGATTGTCTTTCAATATAACCATTAAAAATTAGTTTGTTCATATAAGTTTTAAGTTTGTAACGTTAACTAACACATATGTAGGTTATATTACATCCACATGTGTAGATTATATACATAAACGAATAATCAAACTGTCTTGTTCATATATGTTGTTTTTTGGAAGAGAGTGTTAAAATATAAGCCAGATTTATATATTTATATATATGTATACATTAGTTATTAAAGTTATTAGTTATATGTAATAGACATAATTAGTTATATGTAATAAAACCCAACTGAAACCAATATATGCGGTCCCTTCGCATCATTTGATGGTTACCAAAGATTTGCACAAAGAACAAATCCAATATCATCAACCTTGAGAGAAAACCGAAGACCATCCTGTACAAACATTCGATTGATTCAATACGATTATCATATTAATTCTCTGTATTGTGATATATCTTTAATCTGGGACCAAAAATGGATGGTTCATGCTTGTTCTTGCGGTAATATCTGTCAGGGGCCGCGTTTGGGGAATGCTTTCGTTGCAGCTATTTTGTGGTTCTCCAAGTGGATTGTGGAATTACTTTCTGAGTTATGCGCTGATGGAAGGGAATAGCGCTGAATCGTTAACAAGAAGATTTGGTTTTAGTATGGATAGCATGGAGACCGTTAACTGGATCCTTAATCCTGATAACATCAGTGTTGGTGCCCTTTACCAAATTCCACTGAATTCAGGTTGGATATTCGACACTAGTTTTATTCGCATTATCTTTTGTTGCTTTCATTAACTTCTTCATAAAGATTTTAAACACTTCTAAAGCATTGGTGGATTTAGGGAGTGTTTTTTGTGTGTGAAATCATCATTTTGCTTCCATGATGCCCAACGCAATCGTTTAAAGGATACTAAAAATGAGCAGGTTTGTTGTAAGTACCATATATTAAGAACATCAAGCTTCCGGTGTGGTTCAGGACGACTCTTCTGCAAATCTAATGACCAGGGACAGACTATAGAGACTCTAGTGACAATCATACCAACATTCCAAAAGGTTTGTACTTCGGTCTATGGTTTATGTTAATAGTGACTTTATTTGTTGCGTGAAATTTTTGAGTTTATGTTGTGTCTTTCTTCCTGCAGATATTGGGACTGATGTGTTTGATGTAGATAAGCCTGTCTGTGGTCTCTTTATATGAAGAAATTTAATCATGTACAGATGGTTTTATCTTCTTGCAGGTTGCTGTTTGAATTTTGCCTTTTACAAGTGGTGGTAAAATGGGTGGTTGGGTAGAGGGTCAAAGTCAAACCATGTTCGGGTCAAAATGGGTTGACTTTATGGTGCTTAGTGCTGATGCGGTTGGGTTGGGCAAACACAGAAACCTTTTTCGTTGAAGTTTATAGTTAAGCAATTAAGGAGTATGATTACAAAACTAGACTATTACAATTGAATAAAACAATCTAAGAGGTTTTAAGCATTTTGACTCACTTAAGATGACTTCTAAAGTGTTCTACCCATTTAACCTGTCCGACATAAAACATCACCCAAATCGACCCATTACCTAAATCAGTGCATATTTGATGAAATTATAAGATGAAGCTTTTATTTCATTCAACGTATAAATAAAAGTGCAAATGCAGCTTCCACAGTCGCTGTTCTAATTTTCACTTACAAAGGGAAGCTAAAACCCTACGAGGTGGCTCAAATGGTCGCCGGCATGGAGAACCGCCAAATTGTCCAGCAGCATTACGTCCCCTTTCTGCCACGGTATCGCCACACTTTCTTCCTCCAAGATTCTCAGGCAGTCATGTATGACATGTGCTGGCAACGGTGTGCCATCTCCAAAAGTCACCGCCTTCACAGGATCATTTCTTGCGTCTTCCCAACCAGTATAAGCAGCTACCATGCTATTAAACCATGTTTTCCTGCCTCGTGTTTCATCAACCTTGATTGCTGGAATCGGTCCCATTATCGTTTTCACTCCATCATCTGTCCATTCTAACTTCATTCCAAGCTTCGCCGCCCTGTCACACATTATTATTATTGATCAACTATTTATAGGAATACTATAACGAAGATAAATACAAATAAAACCTAATTAAAACATATCTTTTTAACTATATTGCAAACCTTTCTTCGGCAACCGCTTTGTCTTTGGTCATGAATGTGGATACCCATCCACAACCGATGGGGACGAAGGATCATCATCTTCACCTAACACTCTTGTATAGATCAATCCGTGTTGTTCCAACCGATCAACAAATTCAGGATATTTGTGTTTCATCTTGTCGTAAATCACATGGCTGAGCACAATAGGCGTTTCTCTCCCCAACTTTTGGTTCCACTTCACAAAAGAAGAACACCTTCAATGGAAACTTAGGAACCTGTTTCACAAAAATAAATTTACAATAATGTCCAGCACACCACCACCATCATCATCATCATCATCATCATCATACTCGGTTAATCCCACCAATAGCAAAGCTAAGGTAGGGTCCGAGAAGGGTAAGACGTAGACAGCCTTACCTCTACCCCGTGGGAATAGAGAGGCTGCTTCCAGTGAGACCCCCGGCTCGATAGTGGTTTTGTATCAGGCCTTGGACATAAGGCACGTAACACTTAGCAATCGGGACAAGCTCGATTGGTGCATGTGCCCCTTGTCTTTTGGCTATCAACGCCACCACATGATGCATGATTAACCGTCCTTCGTTTTTAATGTCCAGCACACCAAATTAACATAAATTTGTCAAATCTCTATCGATACCCAATTCAATTACAATCCTAATCAATAAGATCAAAACCCTATTTGATGATTATATGATGAACTAAATATAAAACAATATGGAGTGAATTGGATATGTAGAAAAAGACCTGAGCCATCTCGTGATGAAACGGGATCTTCTGATCAGGAGGAGACTCATTAGAAGTGAAAACACGACCAACAACGTTGGTACGAGGAGCAGCGCCGCCAACATAAGGAAGTTCGTCGAATCCAAAGGCTTCAACGACGTCGTTGAAGTCAGAAGCAGAGGAAACAGATGAAAACCCACGGAACAGAATGGCCCGTTTTTGTGAAGGACGGATTCCAGCCATGGTTTGTGATCACGGATGGCGTCTTTTAGATTATGGTCACCGAACTTACGGTTAGGGATTAGGACGGTTGGGAAGACGATTGTGGTTCCATCTGCGTTGGTGTATTTTTTGAGGTGTGGTAATTCGGATTCAATGAAGAAAGTTTCTGGCATGGTTAGTGTTAGTGTTGTCATCAGGTTAAGGATACTATGATGATCCTTAAAAAGCAGAGCATATAGGGAGATGGATGGATGGATGGATGGTGAATTGGTGATGAGGTTAAAGATTCCCCTTTGACCGGGTTTTCGTCCAGGTTCACAGCTGGATGTAACCGTAGCCATGCTTATCCGTAATTAAATTAAAAAGATAATATATATTTGATTTTTTATCTATATCTATCACTGTATGTAATTAATAGACGATATCATTCCGTATATATCTAATCAATGTTGCAAAAGTTGCTAGGCGCTCTCTAATCAGAGTCGGGAATACTTGGAAAGTTCTCGGCTTAGTCGGAGAGTACCCGGGAGTACTCGGCCTAGGCCTAAAGTACTCAGGCCTCGGCAGCCTACCTTGTAGCGATTACTCGGGGAGTACTCAGCCTCCAAGACCTTGTTTTACAACATTGTATCTCATCTCATTAGTATAAATGTCATTAATTGTAAATTGATTGTATCCGAGATCTTGATTGATCTCATCTCTTATATTTATACCAATTGTCATTGAGAAAAGGCATCCATTCAATAATACTCTAATAGTAAAGATCGTTTTACAAGGCTCCATATCAGCTCTAGCTAGGATTTATATTTCATGAAAAAAAGTCGATAAAAACCTGGATTGATGTAAAGGTTTGCTGTAAAAAAAAATAAACAAACTACATTATGAAAAAAAGTATGTGATTAAGTAATCCCAAACTACCTCAGGTTTCACCAATTAAACGAACGTTCACTAACATGCATGAACAAATGAGACAGGTGTTCACGTTCGTTAGTTTAACTAAATGAACAAACGGTATTGTTAATGCTCGTTTTTGTTTAACTAAATATACAAAAGGTATTGTTAATGTTCGTTTGTTTAACTAAATGTTTAAAAAGTTTTGTTCATGTTCGTTCATATATCAAATAAACGAATATAAACAAGCTTCTCATTGAATGGTTCACTGAACTTTTTGTTCCTTTACAACCTAAGAGTTCAAATATTTTCAATTTGCTAAACTTATTGCTGTATTTTTATAGAAAATTGATCCTTTTATGTCTTCAATAAATTTTGGACATTTACCCTTTTTTAAGGCGGCAATACAAGCAAGAAAACAGATTTAACAAACCTCTAGACATGTAGTTGAAAGGTTCATTACTGGTCTTCCAAATGCACCAACAAGTTAAAAAGATAACCGACTGCACCATTCTCTTTTTCAGATCATTGGCTTCGGGTGTTTTTGTGAAGCTTGGGGAGATCTCGGGTTGAGAAGGCAATAATATGAGAGATTTAACAAACCTTTAGACATTTAGCTGTATCGACCATTTTAGTCTGTTTGCAACTTTGCACACTATTTTTATAAGTTTAAAACATTGATATTTTGAAATTTTAAACAAAATGCAAAACTAACACAAATACATAACACACAAGTGTTATGCCGTTATTAAACTTCAATATTTGAAAAGAAACTTGCAGCCGTTACATCTCAAAATCACAAAATTCACTTGCAAAATGAAGCCAACACACGGCGAGGTAGTGTGATCAATGGTCGGCGTGAATGCAAGACTGCCAAGTTATCTAGCAGCAGAACATCGCCCTGCCGCCATTGTAATGCAACACACTCTTCATCAAAGATCTTAGAACAGTCATCAGAAACATCAGCTGGCAGCGGCGTACCGTCACTAAACAACACTGCTTTTGAAGGATCATTGTTTAGTTTATCTTCAAATCTTCCTACCACTCCATTAAACCAAATTTTATGTTTCTTAATCTCATCATATATGAAACCAGGCTTAGGCCCAATTATTACCCTCACAGCACCTTCTATCCACTCTAGTTTCATGCCAAGATTTGCAGCCCTGCAATTTTGTATCAACCAAATTATGGATTTAATCAGATTCGTAATAAACTCACAAGGTTTACACTGTTTTTTACACAAACCTTTCTTCAGCTACAGTTTTGTCTTCAGTCATGAACACCTCCTTCCAGCTTCGACCAACTGGTGACGAATGATCCGACTCATCTCCAACAACTCGTGAGTAAATCAATCCCTTTTCTTCCATTTCTTGGACAAATTTCGGGTGCTTTTGCTCCATCCTTTTGTATATGACATGACTCAGAGCTATACATGTTTCTCCCCCTTTTCCTGGTTCTACTTCACAGAAGAAGAACAATTTGGAGGGAAACACAGGAGACTGTCAAAAGGAAGCTAGATTAGTTCCAAATTAAGTGAATCCAGATACTATAAAAGATGAATCCATAGATCAACTCTATGTGTGTTACTAATATATCTAATACGTGTGATTCGTTAAGACATAAAATTACCGCTACTTCTTTTCTTTCTAGGAAAGAAGTGTCATGAGTTGAATATATATTTTGATTTTTATTCATTATCCGGGGGTTTTATGGAAGAAGCCAGATAGTTATACGAGTGAAAAAAAAAAACGGCTTAGAAATTTGATATAAAAGATCAAATCTCATTTTCCTATGTAAAGTTAAGAAAAGTCAATTTAAGTATGAAGTTTTTACTATCTAGTACCATAAGAATTACCCGAAAATAGATTGATAAAAACAAGTGGATAGCTAGGAAAGCTAAGGGACACAAAGGATTCGTAATAGAGATTATGTAAATAATTTCATAGAAAATCCGAAACACCCATACAAAAAATGGGAGAGATAAACCTAACCTAACCCAACCCCAATCAAGTCTACACATCTAATAGTAATTTACGTCAGTATTGTGCGGTATTTGTGCACGTGATAAACTAATGCTAAGTTCCATTAGTAGGAGTACATATTGGATTTGTCAATTATATCATGGCCGTAGTCCAGCTCATGACTACTTAATTATTATTGCCGGGCACTCAATTAATATTAAGAACTTTTCATACCGGCGGAGTATTATCCACACGGGGCAACATAACCGATAAAAAAAAATCTAAAAATCAACTTCTCTAAATTGATTTCAACAAACAAATTAAGAGACAAGGATGGATGGATGAATGATACATGAGACATTTCGTGATGGAAGGGGATGTGCTGATGAGGTGGAGCTTCATTAGCAGTATAAACACGACCAACAACTTTGGTTCGGGAGCCACCACCACCAACACCATAGCTGAAATCTTCATAGCCAGAGGATTCAACGACGTCGTTGAAGTCAGAAGCAGAGGAAACAGGAAAGCCTCTGAAGAGGATGGCACCTGATCGATGGAGTAGAGAGTCTATATATGTTCTGTTAGCTTTGATTGCTTCTGTTAAGTCAACGGCTTTGGTTGTTTTGGGTTTGGAGAGAGGACGATGGGGAAGAGGACTCCATCGTAAGATTTCTGTTGGGGTAATAACCCAATTGGTTCATGGAATAAGCTCTCTTCTGCCATGTTTGATATGATTTGTGTTTGTCAGTCATTTAAAGAAGAAAAATATAGACGATCGATCATAGTTGAAAAGTCAATTATTCTTGTCTGGTCCAGGAGAGAGGTGAGACATTTGAAGATAATCTATACATAGTACATACATATGTTGATTTAAACATTATAAACATTTCAAAATTAGACATCTAAAACCATCGGCAACTAAATGATTTATGTCACAATTCACAAAGTTTCAATTTTTATTATAATATTTAGTAATATAAGAAATCCTTTAATCATGGGCGAAGTTTAATGAGGGCCCGGGGTACCACCGATTTTTGACTCAGTAGTGTAAATTTTCCCGATTTTATTCAAAAAAATTTGTATTTTTGAGCTTGGCCCCCACCGATTTGAAAAAAGGTCTCGTGATTTTTAGCCCACACTATCTAAAAGTTTAAGCTTTCCCGCTACTTTTAATAAATTATATGTGTTAAAGAACAAGTTGCTACTATAGCCACACACACTTATTTTTTATTTAATTACATCAATGTAATCCAACTTCTTATCTCCTTCTTCTACCTCCTTATCTCCTTAATCAAAAAGTCACAAATTATTACTTATAACTTATCTCCTTTTCAACCCACAAAAACCTCCTTTTCAACTCATTACCCAAACAAACTTATCTCCTTATTGACTTTTTGATTAAGTCAATAAGTTATAAGGAGACAAAATAAGAAAAGCCAAACATGGCCTAAGTTATCTTTGTTATGACATTTTGGTAATTAATTATTTTTTGATTGGCATTTATAAAGCGCACATTATTTTTTTCCATGTTTTCTCACAAAGGTTTGATTTCTCAAATCTTTGCCCCCTAAAATTTTGTAAGATTTTTCTTTTCACTTTTGCGCGCTCAAACTTTGTTAGTTTTTTTAAAACCAAATTACATTAGTATCCTTGAATCCACGAAGTCTAACAAAGTGTCAAAGTTATTTCCCTTTTTTAAACCACTTGAAACTACATCCCCCGTTATAGTTTCACTACCGCTTTATATTTTTAGTTTTCTCTTTCGGGTGCTAACGGTACAGTATTTAGGCTTCTTCTTCCAGATTCTATGCCGAGTTTCGGTGTAATCGAAGCACAAACATACATATTAACAAACCACGATTCAATTTAACACGCCACAACACGCGGGGGTTAAATCCTAGCTACATATAACAAATAAGAAAATATATATATAACGTACATCTACAACTTATTCGTTAGAAAATAATTTATCAGAATTTCGTATAAACAAAAGAATTCAAGATCACTAGCATGCATTAAATTACGATAACCAACTTAGTTATAGTTTTATAGATGTTATCGTCTTGAAAAACACGATATCACTCGAACTTTAAAAATATCTTTTACCTTGTCATGTCGGAACCTATAACATGAGTATAGGGGTTGTGGATTCATACACCCCTACTTTAGGATTCATACACCCTGGCCCACACCACACACCAATAGAAAGCTGTCACATACTTAAAATGTGATGTCATACACCCTAAATGTAATGTCACGGGGTGTATAGATCTATAACCCTTGTGTATGATCTCCATGTCAGTATGTCATATGATACATAACATATTAATTAATTATGATACGAACTCAAGGAACTCTCCCCCGTATGCATAAAGAAATGGTCGACCACCCTATTTATTACATTCTTTTGTACCTTTTGTCCTTTGGACACAACGTCTATCTAGATAAAATATGTACATGCTGATAAAAAGGTTATCCAATTTTAAAATAAAATGTCATTATCGTATTAAAATGCAAGGTACACAACTCTTTTATTTTACTTATTTTTTCTATCGATCTATTCTCATTTCGTTCTTGCAATATATATTATTTATTAATTTATTAATACTTTACAAGAGAGATTATTGGTTTGCAACTTAAAATCCAAATGTGGTGGTTCACAAGGCGAATCCACTTTAATTGTCCCGTCACTTGCAAAGGGATGCAAGTACGCGACGAGGTGGTTTTAGCAGTGGCTCACGAGCATGAAGTACTGTCAAATTATTAACAAGCATGACATCGCCTTTATTCCAAGGTACTATCACACATTCTTCTTCCAAAATTCTCACACAATCATCCATGGCATCATCATCCACAGCTTCACCATTTCCAAGCTCAGCAAATGCCCCCTTATCATGAATCTTACGAGCACCCCTTGTGGGTCCAGTCAAATTATTAAACCAAGTTTTCTGTTGACTTTCCTTGTCGAATCTGATGGCAGGCATTGGACCTGCTATAACTTTTGCAGCATTCCCTATCCATTCCAGCCTTGTCCCTAGCTTTGCTGCCCTGCATTCCATCAAACACTTGATTGAGAAATAGTTGATATAGGATTTGGAAAGTCAACCATGTTAGACCAATCAATTCTTTTTGCCAAAATGTTATCTAATGACATGATGACACATGGAAAGTCAACTCCTAAGCCAAGGTGCCAACTATTTTTCCTTTTAAATACTTCTTGCGCCATGTCATCTTGGTAGATATGCCCAGTGCGGATCTAGAAATGAATTTCAGTAGTAACGTTTTTCATTTTTTTCATTTTAGTATCAACGTTTTACAAATTTCGTAAAAAAAGAAAACAAATTTTCCACTAATTTTCCACTACGCGCGCAAAGTTGAGCGGCAACGGACGCGGCACCTAGTTATACGCTAGGTCCGCCCCTGGATATGCCCATCTATTTATATATTGTAGAAGCAAGAATTCGTCACAGAGTTAAGAACCAATGATACATCACTGGTAGGTTGCAACCAAGGTCGGCTCAACTATTTTAGAGGCCCAAAGCGAACTTGCTTACAAATATTGTTAGTGATCAATGTAAAGTTGTGTTATGACTAATAAAGTTTGATGTAGAGAAACTAATGTAAACCTTTCCTCAGCAACTTTTTTGTCATCGGTATCATATGCGGCCTTCCAGCCTCTGCCAGTGGAGGACAATGGTTGGTCCTCATCACCGGTTAATATTATATACGTCACTCCATGCTCCTCTAGTTTTGCAACAAACTTTGGGTGCTTTTCTTTCATCTTTTCATATACAATATGACTCAAAACTATCGGAGTTTGTCCTCCACTTCCTGGTGCTTCCTCACAAAAGAAAAATAACTTGGAGGGGTATTCCGGTACCTATTAGACAGTAGCGAAATCAGAACTTTTTAGTCAGTGGGTCATTATAAGGTTTCTTCTATACCGATGACTGGGTCAAAAACCTTCTTGACACCCTTGGTTTAATCCTTACAATTAGTGACAAAAATTGCTAACTTGTAATGTAATAGTTATACAGAAAGGGTGACAGCGCAGTTTGTTACCCGTCTGCCTGCTATTTTGGTGTTATTTGACAAGTTTAGAATAAAAAAAGTCAAACCAAAAAGTGAAATTATGGAAAATTATATAATCAAAGAATTTACGTACGTAAGCCATCTCATGATGGAACGGAATTTTAATGTCAGGTGGGGTTTCATTGGCAGTGTAGACCCGACCAACAACTTGGTTCGAGCTGCCCTGCCCCCGACATAGGGTGATTCAGGGTATCCAAAGGCTTCAATGACGTCATTGAAATCAGAAGCACTGGCAACCGGGAAGCCTCGAAAGAGAATAACACCACTTTTCTTTAAAAGAGATTCCAACCATGGCTTCTCAGCTCGAATGGCCTCTTTGAAGACCGTGACATTCATGTTAGCGGTTGGGGTCAACACGACCGGGAAGACAACGCCATCGTTGTAGGTTTTTTGTTCGGGTAACTCTACTTCTTGGAAGGATCTTCCTGTGGCCATATAGATGGTAGTAATGTGGTTGTTTTTTTTTCTTTGGTCATGTGTGTATATATAAACTTCAAGAAGTGATTTTTTTTTAAATAAATTAGAGTTTGATGATATCGCCAATTTGTATATGATGATCACTAGGTAATTAACTTAGTTTGCAATGCATATGACAAAGGGAGAGATTTTGATAAGAGTTTTTGTTTTATATGGCGTTTTCATAGACAAGTAACCTTGTTATACATTATATATTTTTATAATAAAAAGTTGGTGGCTTCATTGAACAAACGACAAGTCTTATTTGTTGGATATTACAATTTCTTGTTGGTGCGCACATACCAATCTTTTATGAACAAATGGTTATGGCAAAGTCAAACTTAAATTAATATGGTCAACTAGAGTTAGGCAGCTCCATGCATGGTAGTGAAAATGACAAACATTTATATTAGAGCCACCCTGTTTGTTACAAACAACACAATTTTCTTGTGAACTGCTTAATACGCTTAACCACACAAATTACAAATACATAGTCATGTTAAACAAAATATGGAGTTATCATGAACCGGGTTGTACCCGTACCCGGTTTTTTGTATACCAGGAATCGGGTTTTCCAAATACCCAAAATGTATATGTCAAGCGACGGGACTATTTGGCATTTTGATGTTGAGGCGGTTCGGGAAGGAATGGGTCACTTCGTGATTCAAGAGGGGTTGCCATTTGACCACTTCGACAACCTAAGATTGATGCGTCTCATCCAAAAGAATTCTACAACCGCATTATAATCATCTAAGTCGCACTACCTTTTGACATTATTGTATAAAAAGAATTCAATACTCATCATACCCGGGTTTTTTTTCAATATCTGATATACACGGGTTTTTTTTAATACCAGGTATACCCGGAACAAACCGGAACCAGGTATACCCATGGTTTTCATGATAGGAACCGGAACCGGTTCTTTCAATACCCAGTCAAAGTGATATCCGACCCTACCTTGAATCGGTTCCATACCCGGAACCGGGGTCCGGGTATTGAAAAAACCCGGTTTGTGCACCTCTGCTGTAAAGCAAATGGTGGATTATGTTATTCGGCTTTTCTTGGGCTGAATTAAAAAGGCCCAGATGATAAATTGAGTAGGTTGAAAACTTTAAGTGGGCTATTAGCCTATTGGTGGTAAAAGTCTAATTGAGCTGATTTTTTTTATGGCTATTCTGAGAAGGGCAGGTTTTAAAGTGCCTTGCTGCGATCAAGAATGAGACTTGGAGGCTACGAACTGAAAATATTTATTTTTCATCTTAGTGCAAAGCTAGTTGGTTCGCACGATCACAATCGGGGTTACAATTCGGTTATGTTAAATGTTTAACTTTGATGTACGTAGTTGTATTCGACGTTTGAATTATTATGAATTGTGACACGTGGGTTCATATTAATTTTTGTGTTATTGTTTAATTATGTTAAAAGACTAATTATTGTCAATTTTCCAACAGTGAAGAGAGTCCCTAGATGTGCAGTAGCTGTCCCGTTGGTGGAGTTTGCTATAATTCGTGTCTAAACTTAACTAATCAATCAATAGGTGTAAATGTTGCGTAACCAAACAACTCAAAGTAGCAAGATTTTGTATATGTAGGCTGTGAAATAATGACAAATACTATAGATTAAGACACTTCTGTCATAAATCCATTGGTGATATGTTAGAGACAAACAATGCATATATTTTTGTATGAGGTCAAGGAATATCAACATTTTACAATGAGAAAGTATAAGTATCATCATGGATCACTTGCAAAGGGATGCAAGGATGCGACGAGGTGGTTTCAATAGTGGCAGTCGACTATGAAGGACCATCATGTTATTAATAAGCATAATATCACCTTTCTTCCATGGAATGCTTGCACATTCTTCTTCCAAGATTCTCAAGCAATCTATCATGGCCTCATCAGGCACAGCTTCACCATTTCCAAGCTCGATAAATATATCCTTATCGTAAATTTTACCTTCTCCATTGACCGGACCAGTGAGATTATTGAACCAAGTGTTGCGTCCACTTTCCCTGTCGAATCTAATGGCGGGCAGTGGACCTGTATAGGGTTTATGAAAATTCACCACAATTGAAAATTTTATTACATGTGAGTATTTATAAGGATGCTTATAAAATTTAAATGACAATTTTATCACTTTTCAAGTTTATCTCTAACGACCTGTTATAGTTTTTACTGCATTTTCCGTCCATTCGAGCTTTGTTCCCAGCTTTGCCGCCCTACAAAAAAATAACTTCGTAAATGTATTTACTTAATAAATATATAGTACGTAATGCAAGTTGCGAAACACAAACTAAATGAGACCTTTCTTGAGCAACTTTCTTGTCATCGGTCATGTATGCAGACTTCCAACTACTGCCAGTGAATGACGATGGATGGTCATCGTTGCTCATCATCATTATATAAGTTAGTCCATGCTCCTCTAATCGTGAAACAAAATCCGGGTGTCTCTCTTTCATCTTTTCGTATATAACATGACTCAAAACTATTGGGGTCTCTCCCCCGCTTCCTGGTTCTTCTTCGCAAAAGAAAAATAACTTGGATGGAGAATCCGGAACCTATTAGTATCAATAAGTTATGAGTAAAGTGATTGACAATCTAATCTAAACTAAGAGTGCTGCTAAAAGTACCTCAACTCTCTAGAGAAAAAGCATGATGTGAAAATGTAATTGTAATCGCTTTGTGAAGAGGTATAAAGATTTATACCGCGGCTTGTCATGAGCTACGGCTCTTGACTTAAAGCCGCAGCACATGATGAGATGAACTAAGCCCTCTCCACCGAAGGTAAGTACAAGGGGGTCCGAAGCAAAGTACAACTTTGCTGACCACTATATATACCCCTCACAAAGTACAATTTACACACGAATGCTCACACTCTGAATTACACTCTCTCTCTACTTTCTCTATCTAAACAAATACTTATCCTCATGCCGGAGGGTGGTTACAGAGAGGCCCTCCCTCCTCCTCTGTAACGAGCCTAACGGTTTATTACCGTGTGCAGGTACTAACTCAGCTCGAAGCTTACAAGATCTCCCTGTTCTAGCCCAAATAGCAGGTACGGCCACTTTTTGGATCTTCACTTGGATAATTTAATACAATGACCACTTAACCGCTTAGCTAGCTTACTCACTTACCATGTAACTAACTTTATTCATTGACTCTTAACATTGAGGAAGCAAGTCAAATAACTATAGAGGGAAATTGAGAAATATATCAAAGAATTTACATATGTCATTTCATGATGGAAAGGAATTCGCATTTCCGGAGGGCATTCATTTGCAGTGTAAATCCGCCCAATGACTTTGGTTCGAGAGGCTCGGCCTCCCACATAGAGCGACTCCTGGAAGCCGAAAGCTTCTACAACGTCGTTGAAATCAGAAGGAGAGACAACAGGGAAGCCTCGGAAAAGTATAGCACCACTTTTCTGTAGTAGAGATTCCAGCCATGGCTTGTGATCTCTAATAGCTTCCTTGAAGGCACAAAGTTTTTCATCTGCATTGTTTGGGGATAATACCACAGGGAAGATAACTCCATCGTCGTAAGATTTTTGCTCGGGTAATTGTACTTCTTGGAAAAATCTTCCCGTAGCCATTTCCAGTGTGTATGTAGTGCCGCGAGTTTGATCTTTTGCCTATCGCGGATGGGTGCGTGTGTGTGTGTATATATAAACTTCAAAGAGACACTATTCTTATTAAATCAAAAGTTAACGATTCTTTTATGATCATACGGTGATAACTAAGAAGCTAATAGGGTGCTAGTCCAAGAATGAAGTGAGGTTGGCATAATTACTTGAGTTACTGGACATAGGTAAGGGACAAATTTCATAGTTCTACTTTTGAATTCATCGTATTTTCTTAATTTTAAATTGAAGGTTGGGATGTCACATATGTTACCAGGTTAGATACCCGCCATCTATTACTTCATTGTTTTCTTTTCTCGTTCAACAATATATAATATCCTACTTGAAAGTATTTTCTTATTATATGATTCCGCCATCTATTACTTCATTGTTTTCTTTTCTTTTTGAATGACAAACTAACGTACTTCTAAATACTCTTACATATGTACCCCCACATGATCTAAATTATGCATCTCATTGATTGAGGGAAGTCACATTACCACCACACTATGTCCCTGGGGATGTATGACTTCGATGGTTAGCTGGCCGCGTTTCTATTCATTACCACTTTGGTTAACCGATTTTGCAACATTATCTCTTTAACACTATAGTATTGCCTATCCAAAAGAATTAAATTATATAAATATGATATAACAATCTTCAGGGGTGAGGGGTGTTTTATGTAAAATTAACAAAGTTGCAATTGCTTTTTTCACAAATTCTCTAAAATTATAACATTTTTACAAAACTAGAGTAGCAACAAAACTAGCTGCCGTTTACAAATTATAAAATTTGCATATGTTCAAAAGCCTTGGATACTTTTATGAGTAGCAACAAAATTAGGCTACATTAAGTATACAAGTTTTCTTGTTTGGTAAATTATATGAGACAAGCACAATGTAACTATGGTTGCATTTGCCCCCTTTTTTTTTAATTCTTCCCATGACAAGCTGAAGTGGACATTCAGATTCCCATTAGATTGAATATATAAAATTGATCAAAGTAAGATGGAATTTGTTATTTTGACTTATATGAGCAAAATGCACCAAAAGTCTTAGGGGCTGTTTGGTAAGCCTCTTAATGAGGCTCTGAACCATTCAGCGTTGAATGATTCAGCATTCAGCGCGTTTGTTTCACCTTTTGAATGGAATGGTTAAGGCTGAACCATTAAGATTTGGGATGTTGCTGAACCATCAAGCACTGAACTAGGCTGAATCTTAATGAGGCTTTCCTACCAATGTGAGACAAGAAAACTAACCATTCAAACATCTTAACCATTCAACACTTAGTCAACCAAACAACCCTTAAATGGTGAATTGGTCATGTTCATTTGATCATAGGCAGTCATTGGATTAAGAAAGTTGCTAAGATTAGGGCGGAGGGTGGACTGCTCGGCCACCCCCTGAGTAATTCGAGTAGCACGGATAAACACTGCCGACCCCAGCGGGGTAGGGGACAAGTAGTTTAGCCCGCGTTGTAGTACTCAAATGTGTGTGGGTGGATAAACAGAGAAAAGGTAGTGGGTTAAGCTATGAGACACAATATCATTGGATAGTGAATGTGAGTACCCTCTAAATTTGAGTATGTAAAGTTCGAGTAGTTTTAAGGTGACATAATTCTATTGGATAGTTTAAGTGAGTACTATGGGTACTCGAGGGAGGCGCCCCTCCGCCCTTATGGAGTTATGTAGAATGGATTATCATTAGCAAATCTAAGGTGCATACAGTGTATTTTCATGGGATATCTTTCAGTTCATGTGTTCACTGGTTTGTGTAACTTCCATTAATTTTGCCTATTTGATAGTTAATTGATATATGATTGTCGTTAAGAATAAGTAGTCTAATTGTTAGCATCACTTTCACAAAAATATGATATATATTGAAATATGAACTAAATGGTTTAGTTATATGCAAGGTTGTAGAACTCGTTAGGCGCTAGTCGGCCGGTGGGGTACTGACTAGGGATTAATCGTGATTAATCAGGATTAATCGGATTGAATTTTTATATATATTTTTCCAAATTTATACATTTCTAATTTTAATTTTATACCTTATATGTATAAATTTAAAAGTTTAGGGGGCAAATATAAACTAGTGAATATGGATGGGGGTTAAATATTAAAATACCTAAATTTAAATAACCCTAATCACCTCCACCGTTCACCATATCCCCTTTTTTTTTCTTCCCATTCCTTCTTTCATCATACGGAACCATCAGATGCAACTAGGGTTCATGGAGTTTCATCGATTTTGGTTCTAAATCATGGATTATCATCTAATTTTGGCGTAAGAACTTGTTTGATTTGATCGATTTGCTCCAGTTTCGACGTGTTGGAATTCATTTTTGACCTAATTTTAAGTTTTTAAGGTCCGGCTAGGACCAATTTGGTCCGACTAATCGGTGATTAATCGCGATTTTTACAACCCTGGACCGCCACCGATTAATTTAGTGATTAACCCAAAATTAATCAGTAAAATGGGGACTAGCGATTAATCACCGATTAATCGGGATTTTTACAACCTTGGTTATATGCATAATGTATACCGTCACGTAACAGCAAGTTGAAGGCTTAGATTGTTGAGATATCCAAACTCGTTGACATGCATTTTGTTTCAAGCTAGCTACTGGTAGCTTTAAGCTTAGTTATATCATTACCTTAATACAAATATTGTAACCCATAAGAAACATTTTTATTCAGATTAAATTCCCACTCCAAATGATTACATTGGTGTTACAATTGGGCAAGATAAACAAAGCTAAACCTTTTATTATGTCAGTAGCTAGCATTTATAAAACTATATAGCTTTAGAACCTAAAAAAAATACATTTTAAGCACTAAACTTCTAAACTTGCTTGCAGCTCAATAAGCAAGTATATGGAGGGAGGCTTTATTGAATCACTTACACAGGGAAGCTAGTATGCGACGGGAGGCTTTATTAGTGGTCGCCGGCTATGAAGAACCGTTGAATTATTGACCAAAAGAACATCGCCTTTCTTCCAAGGTATTGCAACACATTCTTCTTTCAAGATTTTCAACATGTCTTTCTCAGCATCATCATCCACAGGGTCGCCACTACCCAGCTCCACCCATGAATACCGCTTCTCATTTGCAGGAACTGCAAGACCATTAAACCATGTTTTCCGGCCACTTGCCTCATCAATCCTGATTGCAGGCACTGGACCTGTTATAATTTTTGCAGCATTCCCCATCCATTCCAGCTTTGTTCCTAGCTTTGCCGCCCTGTCAATTACGCCATTCTCGTTACATAAAGTGGGTAGAGTTTTCAAAGGCTTAATGTAGAGATACAACTATACAAACCTTTCCTCTGCAACCTTCTTGTCATCGGTTTTGTATGCCGTCTTCCAACTACTGCCAGTAACAGACAATGGATCATCCTCATCACCTGCTATCTTTATATACGTCAATCCATGCTCCTCAAGCTGTTTAACGAAAGTTGGGTGTCTCTCTTTCATCTTTTCGTATACGATATGACTCAGAACTATGGGGGTTTCGCCTCCTTCTCCCGGCTCTTCTTCGCAAAAGAAAAATAACTTCTTGGGGTAAACCGGAACCTGTTATATGTAGAAAATGTTGAATGGAACCGAAGACCCCTTTAAATATATAAGTACATGCAAGGTTTAAAAGTACGGAATCTAGCCTCAAGGCGAACCGAGATGTAATTAAAAAATAAATATAAAAATTATATATCTTATGAAAAATAAAATACCAACTAATTTCATCATCAAATTCATCAAAAACACATATCAAAAAGACATTGAATGTTTAAAAGTGACACAAAAAAAGTCCAAAACATCAAAATTCCCTGAGGCGCATGTTTTCTTAATTAGCGCCTCAGCCTTATGAGTGCAAAAGAGGCGCCGCCTCATACTCGGTTTTTGGGCGCTTGTTATGTGTCTGTATAGAATGAAGGAATTACTTACGTAAGACATCTCGTGATGGAAAGGAACCTCTTTATCAAGAGGGCTCTCATTAGCAGTGTAAACTCTACCAACCACGTGGTTTCGAGAGGCTCGGCCACCGACGTAGGAAAACTCCGGGAAGCCGAAAGCTTCGACGACGTCGTTGAAGTCAGAAGGAGATGTAACCGGGAAGCCACGGAAAAGAATGGCGCCACTGTTGAGGAGAAGGGATTCAAGCCATGGCTTATGAGCTATGATTGCCTCTTTAAAAGTAGAGAGTTGTTGGAGTGCAGTGGTGGGGGATAACACTGCCGGAAAAAGAACGCCGTCAGCCGGAGACTTTTGCTGAGGTAGTTCCAACTGTTGGAAGAATATTCCGGTGGCCATTTGGATTTTGGTTATTGAATGTTTTCTGATCAGCACATATGTTAATTTTGACTCTATATAGAAAAAAAGTAAACAGAAAAGTTTAACACGTCTCTTTTGGTAAACATGGAGAAATTTTTATTTCTTCCCATAACAAGCCGAAGTGGACATTCAGATTCCCATTAGTTGGAATACATAAAATTGATCAAAGTAAGATGGAATTTGTTATTTTGACTTATATGAGCAAAATGCACTAAAAGTCTAAAATGGTGAATTGGTCATGTTCATTTCATCATAGGCAGGGGTGGACTGCTCGGCCACCCCGTGAGTAATTCGAGTAGCACGAATAAACACTGCCGACCCCCCCCCCCCCCCCCCCCCCCAGGTAGGGATCAAGTAGTTTAGCCCGCGTTGTAGTACTCAGATGTGTATGGTGCATAAACAGAGTAATTTTAAGGTGAGTACTCACAGGCAAATAACCCTCTAAATTTGAGTATTTAAAGTTCGAGTAGTTTTAAGGTGACATAATTCTATTGTATAGTTTAAGTGAGTACTTTGGGTACTCGAGGGAGGTGCCCCCTCCGCCCTTATGGAGTTATGTAGAATGGATTATCATTAGCAAATCTAAGGTGCATACAGTGTATTTTCATGGGATACCTTTCAGTTCATGTGTTCACTGGTTTGTGTAACTTCCATTAATTTTGCCTATTTGATAGTTAATTGATATATGATTGTCGGTAAGAGTAAGTAGTCTAATTGTTAGCATCACTTAAACAAAAATATGATATATATATATTGTAATATGAACTAAATGGTTTAGTTATATGCATAATGTATCTAACAGGCAAGTACAAACTTGAATGAGATCAGACCCCTGTTATTGTAACAACTAACAAGTTAAATGAAAATCTGACACCCTGTATGTTTATATGTCTTATAACCAGCCGTAATGCCTCAAAAGATCAAAGCTCGTTGATATACACATTTTTTTGTGGAACTCAATGTAACCCCCATGTAATCACTTAGCATTGCTAATGATGTGTGATGTATACCGTCACGTAATAACAAGTTGAAGGCTAAGATTGATGAGATATCCAAACTCGTTGATATGCATTTTGTTTCTAGCTAGCTACCGTAGCTTTAAGCTTCCTTATGTAGGATATATTGTAACCCATAAGAAACATGTTGTCTTGTAACCTTTAATAATTTATGGGACTTAAGGGAAATATTTTTATTCAAATATCAAATACTATCTCTTATTATTACATGTAGGACATATATTCCAATCTATGGTAGTTCTAGTTCACCTTGATTGATCTAACTTGCCACTCTAAAAGATTACATCTGTGTTACAATTGGGCAAGATATACAAAGCCAAACCTTTTATTAGCATATAAACTATATAGCTTTAGAACCAAAAAATACATTTTTAAGCACAAAACTTACTTGCAGCTCAACAAGCAAGTATATGGCAGATTGGGAGGGGAGCTTTATAGAATCACTTGCACAGGGAAGCTAGTATGCGACGGGGAGGCTTTATTAGTGGCCGCCGGCTATGAAGAACCGCGGAATTATTGACCAAAAGAACATCGCCTTTCTTCCAAGGTATTGCAACACATTCTTCTTTCAAGATTTTCAACATGTCCTTCACAGCATCATCATCCACAGGGTCGCCACTACCCAGCTCCACCCATGTATTCCGCTTCTCAGTCGCAGGAACACTATAAGTAACTGCAAGACTATTAAACCATGTTTTCCGGCCACTTGCCTCGTCAAGCCTGATCGCAGGCACTGGACCTGTTATAACTTTTGCAGCATTCCCCATCCATTCCAGCTTTGTTCCTAGCTTTGCCGCCCTGTCAATGACGCCACTCTCATTACATTAATTGGGTAAATTTGCAATATTTATTGTATAGGTACAATTATACAAACCTTTCCTCTGCAACCTTCTTGTCATCGGTTTTGTATGCTGTCTTCCAGCTACTGCCAGTAACAGACAATGGATCATCCTCATCACCTGCTATCTTTATATACGTCAATCCATGCTCCTCGAGCTGTTTAACGAAATTTGGGTGTCTCTCTTTCATCTTTTCGTATACGATATGACTCAAAACTATGGGGGTTTCGCCTCCTTCTCCCGGCTCTTCTTCGCAAAAGAAAAATAATTTCTTGGGGGAAACCGGAACCTGTTATAGATAGAAAGTGTTGTATTGATGGCCCAGAATACGTATATGGAATCGAAAGAGAAATCAAAGTGAATTAATTGGTGAAATGTGTAGTGAAACAAAGTGGATTAATCTCAGTAGACAGTAATTGGATCAATCTTGGTGATCTTCGAATGGAACTGAAGACCCCTTTAAATATATAAGTACATGAAAGGTTTAAAAGTAGGGAATCTAGCCTCAGGGCGTTTTCCTTGGCCTCATGAGGCGTAAGCCTCGAGGCGAACTGAGGCGTAATTAAAAATTATATATCTTATGAAAAATAAAATACTAACTTCATCATCAAATTCATCAAAAACACATGGAATGTTTAAAATTAACACAAAAAGTACAAAACATCAAAATTCCCTGAGGCGCACATGCAAAAGAACTACCTGAGGCGCCGCCTCATACTCGTTTTTGGGCGCCTGTTATTGTGGCGGCGCAGTTAGCTCCTGATTGGAGTTAGTTACCGTTAAGATTACCACAAACCAACAACCGGTGCATCGGATTAAATCATAGTACAAATATCCTAGATATTGTCACATAATTACATAAACATTAAACATACGTTTAGTTTAGAATCTAATATACACCTGTTATTAATCAAGGTATGTGTAAGTGTAACACATTGTGTAAAGTGATGGATCTCACTAAATCAACAATATACAGTGAATACAATACAAAGGCCTTCTATGTGATAGAAAGTAATTAGATATAACAATATATAGTGAATGAAGGAATTACTTACGTAAGACATCTCGTGATGGAAAGGAACCTCTTTATCAAGAGGGCTCTCATTAGCAGTGTACACTCTACCAACCACTTGGGTTCGAAAGGCTCGCCCACCGACGTAGGAAAACTCCGGGAAGCCGAAAGCTTCAACGACGTCGTTGAAGTCGGAAGGGGATGTAACCGGGAAACCACGGAAGAGAATGGCGCCACTGTTGAGGAGAAGGGATTCAAGCCATGGCTTATGAGCTATGATTGCCTCTTTAAAAGTAGAGAGTTGGTGTAGTGCAGTGGTGGGGGATAACACTGCCGGAAAAAGAACGCCGTCGGCCGGAGACTTTTGCTGAGGTAGTTCCAACTGTTGGAAGAATATTCCGGTGGCCATTTGGATTTTGGTTATTGAATCTTTTCCGATCATCACCTATGTTTATTTTGACTCTATACAGATAAAAAGTAGGGAAAAGTTTAACACGTCTCTTCTTATGGCTGTATGTTTTTGATATAGTAGTGATATTTACATTCACGTTGACACAAGTTTTGTTTTTTTAACAGGTGGGCCTCCTTAACAGTTTGGTAATATTTTTTGGGACATTGACCCATTTAGCAATTCTTTTATGAACTAGGTTTTGTTTCCCGCGCTTCGTGGCGGGAGTTTAGGCCTTTTCCGTTACGTGGCGTGACTTCGTTTGTTATCCGACTTAAACTCATGTTTTGGCACTTTATGTTATAAAAACGAAACTGGAAAAAAACAATTTTTTTGAAAGGTTGATAGAAATAAACACCATTCAAGAAGCATATAAATGCTTCATTTGTGCTAATTATAAATGCTAGCTGACATGCGCCTTTTAAAACGGGTCATGTTATTTACACCGGGTTTTTTAGGGTTTTACAGCTCTCTATAGCTCGTAGAGGCCTCTACGGGCTGTAGAGGTGTCAGAGCATTGAAAACCACATCCCTCTACGACTCGTAGAGGTCTCGGGCCGTAGAGGTGGGTGCATTGACACAGGCCTCTACAGCTCGTAGAGGCGTAGAGGCCTCTATGAGCCGTAGAGGCCGGTGCAAATAAGTTTTGGGGTGGTGCAAATAGGGGGCCTTTAAACCAAACACCTTTGAAACTACAATATGTATAAAGCAAAACAAAATCTCAAATAAAAGTAAGCACATAACTTCAGACCTAAAATCTTAAATCTCCAGATGAAACGCAGTTCAGGGGTAGATCAATATACATATACCAGCGAAATCATTTTTCCGGCAGCCTTAGAGTTCCGGCAAGCTCAGACACCGACCAATTACGACTATACATGTCACTATTCTTTATATCGGAAAAACAAAGAGGTAAAGAGAGGCTACCTACCAGAGATCCATGTGCAGATTAGATGGGTTTGAGTTTGTTAGAGAGAGAAAGGAAAAGGGTGATGTTGGTAGTAATGTTGTTGCGACGATGAGTTCAGGAAGTCAAGGGGGTGAGTGAGGAGTGGACTTTTGTTTGTGTGAAGAAAGAAAACAAGTGGTGATGTAAAAGGATGATAGAAAAAGGTTGAATGAAGAGAGATCGGTGGCGGTGGGACACGTAACACACTACACACTGCACGTGACAAATGAGTAACAACGGGTAGTGGTTGTACCCGGCAATAATTTTGAAAAAGTCAGTTAGGTGAAAATCCTTGTATAAGTTAGCGGTCTTAGGTTCGAATTTCTACCCATACATCGGTGTCTTTCTTGTCTAAGCTCAAACCGTCACGGAGAATTTTTTTGTGATGTGCATGGATTGAACATGTGACCTACCCCCCCAAGATGGGAACCCCTAAAGAAAAATTCACCCTACCTCAAACTAGCTGGGCTGAAGATCATTGGCATATTATTATAGTATTATAATATTAATAATTGATGGTAGTCTGGCGCACATTAGAAGGTTAGAAGAGGCGCACAATAACCAGTGTTCACTAGTCCTATGAGCTACCCTAAATGTTACTATGTAAGGCCATGTTTGGTAAGCTCTGAATGAGCCTCTGAGTGGTTCAATCGTTGAATCGATCAGTGGTCAAAGTGTTTGTTTCACCTTGAAGTGAGGCTCTGATCGGGACGGTTAAGTCTGAATTGTTCAGCTTTAAGATGATGTTGAATGGTTCAGTTCAGCGGTGTGGAAACACAACGATGCGGGCCGACTCGAATCAATGAACACAAACGATGTCGAGTCTCCTTGTTCGACCACCTGTTGCCGCCGCTATCCTTACTCTCTCGTCTCCTCATTCTCTGATCACCCGTTGAGCCGCCGCTACCCTTCCTCCTCTCATCTCCTCTTTTATATATTATATTTAAATGTTTAATGAACTATGTTATTTATAATTATTTTTGTATTGACTCACTTTTAGTTAGCTAATATTGTGCCTACCCTAAAAAAAATATGTATTCGCCAATGCTTATGGTAAACGTGAACAAATTTTAATTTAGGCCAGGCGTTTTGGAACACCACTCATAGGGAGGGCTGTTCATTTTTAGGTGAAAACCGTCGCAAATCCAAAACAACCCGAACCCGAATAAAGGAATACCCGATAAACCCGAATCTTAAATAGGTTGGTTACCAGGTCACTATTTCCCACGAGTAACACATATTTTTATCATTTTCTTTTGTTTAATTCTTAGTTAACCAAAACGTGATAGTTAAAAGGATAAGCTAGTTAAAGAGTAAAGACATGCATATTATAAAGTAAAAGTGACTTGACGTTATACATCTTTTAATTAAACCACAAATAGCTTTATTATAAAGTTGTTCGTCTATAATCTAGAGTAAAGTAAAATAGAATCTTATATTGGTTTACGAGCTACAAAATTATAAATCCGAACATGACTAATCTATATTTTTGTTAAATTTATGAAGTCCAGCTCAAAACCACTTAAAATCTTGATCATGAAAATGACATGCATCACTTTTTTGAAATTTAACATGTAACAACCACCCTACTCAATAAATTCCACAAAGAGCGAAGCTAAGAGTAGGGTATGGGAGGTTAAGATGCAGACAAACCTTACCTCAATCCTTGCGAATAGAGAAAATACTTCCTGAGAGACCCTCGGCTCCACAAGAGACCATAGACGAACAAACAACACAAAAAAAAGTAATAGAGAGCTATTGGAATTTAGAGAAACAATGAAAAGCGTCACGTAGTAAATTTAATGCATATATGCCATCAAAAATTGACAAAACCCATATAAACACAAAGACCAATCACCCTTGCATACATCTAACCAATGCAAGAAGAAGGCTAAGCTCCTAAAACCACGCTACGACACATCCAAACCCTGCCCTAATAATCCTTTTACCTTAATCTTTTGTCTCCACGAACACCTATCTTTGACCATGTCTTTTGAGAGATGCATCTCTACTAAGTCCTATCTAATCTGCTCATCCAAAGTCAATTTGGGTCTGCCTCTACCCCTCTTTCTCACAACAGTAAGGGTTTCCATTGCTCTAACTGGCGCCGTCATCTGCCTCCTCTTCACATGACCATACCATCTCAATCTTCAATCCTTTATCTTGTCTGATATAGTAGCTACCCCTAACCTTTCCCTAATAACCTCATTTTTTATCCGGTCTAACCTTGTGTGTCCGCACATCCACTTTAATATCCTCATTTCTACTACCTCCATCTTGCATTCTTGCTAGCTTGTGTCTTCTTGATGACCCAACTAGTTTTGGTTTAAAGAAAGAATGTCCGTACAATTGGCAATAACATGAAAGACAAGGCTAACCCAAATTTTTGGAGACCTTAAACGAAATACAAAGATAAATCAGAGGTATATCCGTAATCTCATACAAAAACTAACAAAGAAGTTAACAGGTGTTAGCAGCAAGGACTATGAACATTAAACGTCGTAAGCGGCCAATAGTGTTAAAAGTTGACCGAACGTGTGTGCAAACGATAGGGACAAAAATTGAAAATTGCATTTTACTCCACTAAAAATAAATAAATAAATAAAGATAAATAAAAATATTTAAAAAAAAGGAGTATAAAAACAAGAAATGTCCAATTTGTATTGGAATCAAACGGCCAATCGAGAACATTTGAAAATCAGGCTCTCAAAGTGACCGTTAGAGAGAGCGAGAAAAGAATGCCAGTCACCGCGGCAAATCCAAATCCAGACTGAAGAGAAAACCACTGAGAGACGTATCAAATGCTAATGGATCCAAACGTTCTCTCACTACTACTCATTCAGTTATGAAGAAACTCAACCCACAACAACAACAATCGGTAACAACTTGCAGTGATAACAACCCTAACCCTCTCGATCGACTTCTTCTCGTTCACTCCGATCTATCTGTCCTCATTCACCAGGTTACTTACTCTGTTACCATTCATTTTTATAATATATCCAATCAACTTTTGATCAATTATTATTATTTTTTTTTTTTGTAATTTTCCGTTTTAAATTAGGGCTTTTTTCTGCCTGCCTTCATTTGATCTCACAACTAGGACTAGGGTTTTTGTTAGACTAATTGACCAAGTTATGTGACTGATTAAAGAGGGTTTTTTTTTTTTTTTTTTTTTTGTAAGAATTAGGTTAATTAGGTTTAGTTAGTGATGATATGTGACTGATTACTTGAGTAAATTGGGCCTTTATACATTAGATGGACAAGTAGCCAAAAGGAAGTTTCCTACTTGATTGTAGATTTATAGGTTGTTCTGTTCGGGCGAAAACTTCTTTAATTTCTCTATGATTTTTTTGCGTGTCTTTTCGTCAGTAATGCATCTTCACTTGGCACTGTGGAACGAATACGGTCAGTAATGCATATTTGAAATATGGATAGAATAATCTAATTAGGTGTATGATCAGGACTAAATACTCGTTAAGGCAACGAATATGACAATCCGTGAATAGTAACTTTTTTCGTTGATTTTCATAATTTTCTGCTGCACGCCTACAACAAATTTTTCACTCATAAAGATTAATCAACATATACACACATGTGTGACCTATACATGAAATTAAAAAACAGAAATCAGAGATGCAGGACAAAATTATGAATGGGGAGGGGCTGGCTTAAACTATCATTTAATTGTGACTGAAAAGAAGAGCTATATAGAGGTTTTATTCAATTTCAGTTGTTATTTATTGGTTCATTATGGTATATTGGTATTAGTTAGTTTCAACATGCAATTTGTAGTTCATTTGAAGTATGTGTGTTTATTTTATAGGATAATTTGCACAACATTCCAAACAATTCAAACGTCCAAATTGCTAACTGATAAAAACATTCAATATGAATTCATATAACATTTCTATTGTTCTCTTTATATTTGCATTTCTATTGTTCTCTTTATATTTGCATTTCTATTGTTCATTACACGCCTTCGTTATTTTAACGGGTTGAACAATTATGTGCAGATCGATGAACTCGTGGTACAAGCGTTGGAAAAAAAAGTGAGGAACGAAAAGGAAATACAATCTTTTGCCAATGTGTTGCATGAAATGCAAAATTCATTAAAGGTAGATATCGTTAATTACTTCACAATTTTGTATGTATCATACTGACTTTTTGAATCTAAATTACAGCCATGGGTTTCAAGGATCCAGAATATTCTTCCAGCCCGTGTTATAGGGTCCAATAGTCAATTGGAAACAAGCTTTGCTAGTATGAAAATTACTCCTTCCATAAACGAAGAAACAAGCAAAAATCTTGTCAGTCCATACGTCGACAAGTTTGACTTTTTGGTCTCCCCATCACCGCTTGTGTCTTGGCGTGCTGAGTGTGCAGCAGATGGTGGTAGAAACCTTTTTCTGCTAACACCTCTGCCTAAACGTACACCATTCTCGTCAAGATTAAAGAAATCATCAAAGTCAGTATTCAATAAGATAGCCAATGATGTTACTCTTGGACCTGTGGGCCCAGTGGCTGATAAATTCAATATTGCTACCAATGTGAAAACTAATTCTACTGTGGAAATGACCAATGATGTTAAAGTTGGGCCTGTGGGCTCAGTGGCTGATAATATCAACATTGCCATCAATGAGAAAACCGCTGTGGAGAAAGTGTTTTCTTCTCCTGAAAAAGTTGTAAGGATGAATGAATCCATTATTGTTTCAACTCCTTACATGAAAATGTCACCACCAAAGTCTTGTATGTTTTTGGAACCCTCTTCTGAATGGTGCAACAAGATAAAAGGCACTATAAAAGGCCCCATGGATCCTGTAGATAGTGGATCGGGAGAGACTGGCCCGTCTAGCAGTCAACTACCATCTGGGCATCTGGCTTTGAAATACCCTGAGCTTTTTGGAATTAGGACCTCATGTAAAATGGGAAATTCAAGAAAAGTGGTGGAAGCGTCACCAATTTGGTGTATCTCGCCTCCCAAGACGTGTGTCATTTTGGAACCGAGTGATGATGATCAGATCAAAGATTTTGAATCAAAGTTGAAAAAGGCTGATGGTATTATACCAAGTGTGGTTTCATGCAAAGAAGGTATGTCTCTTTTAGAGGTTGAACAGTGATCTGGTTTAGCAGGCTTTATAACTAGCCAAACAGGCTGGTTGGGCTGGACTTAGGCCAACCACTGATATATTATAATTCGACCTGTTTTCGTTCTAGCTATGTTTTAAAGTCTCCTTGTTTGACCTGCTCAGAAACTGTAAATATATGTTCAAATGGGTCAGGCCAACCTGTCAACACTTTTTTACCCTCTTTTTTATGTTTTGTGAAGTAGCTATTGTATTAAATAAGCTTATAAAAGCTGTACTATTAACATTTTAATCAAATTTATTTCTTAGAGATTTAGGAGGTTTTAAGCCTTTGTACACTTCAGGTGACTGTTGACCCATTTGATCTAGTCGATTCATTTTATCCATTTCCATTTTAGCCAAGTTTGAGACTTTGCTTGTGTTGTCCTATTAGTGATTAAGAAGCAACACATAAGCCCGCTTCTAGCTTTTTACACTCACACTTTATGTGTATTTATTAGCAGTGATTGATAGCACTCCAATGTGTAAGGATCTTGACACCACAGTTTTAAAAGGCAAGCGTGCTGGTGAGAACACTTTGAAGAAAGAACTGTGGACAAGATTTGAAGCAGCAACGGCTCACGGATTTCATTCCAAATCATCTTTAGATAAAGAAAAGGGCAATAGTTCTGGTACCAACAAAGGGTTTATGGACTTGTTAGAAGAGGTTTCTTGAGATGACACAAACTTTTGACAAAAGTTTGCAAATGCTGAAAATGTGTATTCACTTGGCTACACCTGCAGTTTTGGACTATTGAAGGTTCATGATGGTTTGTACTTTCAGTCTAATGATTTCCATCCATTAGAATATCTGTCATTGTACTTGAATCTTAAAATTTGTATTCTATATGAAGTTGCAATTGATACAAAGAATGTTTCAGTTTGAGACCTATTTCTTTTTTGAATTTGATATTGTTGCTTGATTTTCTTTCCCCATTCGGAAAGGGATATTCGAACATTAAGTGGTCTCGATATCTTAGAGATATGACTGCTTGTAAAACGACCTTAATTTCCCAGATACACTCATACACCTAAGTTGATCGTATTCTGTCCAAAGGCGTGGCTTAGACTTAACTTTGTCAAGACATATCTATCTTATCAGTCACTTGTATCTTATCCATATCATCTATATGAATAGTGATTTTCCATGGCATGGACATATTAGTCATTTAGTCGTTAGTGTTGTAAGTGATGTCTACTTTATGAACAGTAGTTTCAACTTTTTTTTATTAGAACATAAGTTTGTATATAATATTTGTTAGGAAGAAAAAGTTAATTAATTCATATTTTTTCTTCTTTCGTTACTTATATCCGTACGCATCTTCATTTAAAATTCAATATATTATATTAACAACAAAAGTAAAAAAAAAAAGTGAAAAATAAGTGGGAGAGGCTATACAAACACCACTTCGATGTTACACAACTTGCTACATAGAAACATATAATGTGTTGGTATATGCCCATATAAGACTTTAAGTGATGGTATTACTTATATATATACACACATATGTATCAATAATTGATGGATTGACAGGATGGTTAAGAACTTAAAATGTGTACATCTAACATCTTGTTTGAGTTGATGTTCCTCTAGCATGGTTTAAATAAAGGTGATTGATTTGAAATTTACAAGTAAATTAGTAAATCCAATTGGGTTGCATTTATTTATTTATTTATTGAGTTAATTGCACTTTTTGTCTCTATGGTTTGACCCAACTAACAGGTTCAGCACGAGTATAACACTATGAGTCCATGTGGTTTGTCGGGCTAACACTTTACATCCCTCTTATTAATGTCGGTTAGTTTGTAAGTGAAATGACTATTAGACCATCCACATAAGGATCACTAAAAATCCCTAAAAACCTGTCCAGTTATCTGCCACATCAGAAAAACACACATTCTTTAAAAACACTAAAAACTTACCCAATAAGAAAACCTAAAAACCCCTAAAAACATTGTCACATCATCACCTCATTTTACATTGGTTTTTAATTACTTATCATTCTATTTCAATAAAATAATATCCCAACCCCCCACCAGACCCACCTCTAAGGTTTTTAGAGGTTTCTTGTGAAGAACCTCCACCATAATAGACACCATATGAAAAACCTCTTCTAAAAACCCCTAAAAACCTTTTTGCGAATGCTTTTAAGTGAAATTAATGGAGAAGAAGATACAGGGTATCATAGTCATTTCACTCACAAACTAACGGAAAAACTAACTGATGTTAATAAGAGAGATGTAAAGTGTTAGCCCGACAAACCACATGGACTCATACGCTGTGTTCCCGAGGTTTCTAACAGAAAGAAAAGAAGAGAAATGAGATTTAGGATAGAAAAGAAATGGAAGAAAAAGAAATATATAACTTTATTTTGTGTTCCCGAGTTCGAAGGAAAAGAAAAGAAAATAAAAATTTGATGTGTTCCCGAGTTGAAAAGAAAGGAAAAGAAAGGTTAATTTTACAATAATGCCCTTGTTGGTGTTATATTATACTCCCTCCGTCCTATTAGAAGTGTCCATATTTCCTTTTTTATTTGTCCCATTTCATGTGTCCACTTTAAAAAATTATTAGCCAACTTCCAAATTTACCCTTAAAAACACAATTAAAATAAACAAAGAATATGATGGACCCACATATGACAAGAGTATTATTGTCATTTGGCAAGCAAAAAAAGCAATCATTTAATGTGCCTAAAACTTTGTGTTTTTCAAACTAAGACACTTATAATGGGACGGAGGGAGTATTAAATAAATAGAAGGATAAAATAGTAAATGACAAAATTTTAATTGATAACTTTCCCTTTCTTCTATTTCCTTCCATTTTGGAAGAAAGATTTTAAACAATAATTTTCCTTCAACTTCCTCTCATTCTTTCCGCTCATTTCTTTTAATGAAACTCTGGAACACACTTATTTTTCACTTTCTCTTCGATTCCTTCACTTTCTTTTCGGTTCCTTCCTTAATGAAACTTTGGAACATAGTGATAAGTGTTATAATCGTACTGAACCTGTTAGCTGGGGCAAATCATAATGGAAGAAAACCGCAGTTAACTCTTTATTTATTTAACCACCGCTAAACAAACACAACGTTGTTGACACAAAACCCTTAAAAGTTAAAACCCTCTACTACTCACTACTGCCTTCTGCTACAACAAAACCAATTCATCGATGGGCGATTCAACTACGATTAACCGTGTTATCAAACACATCGAAACCTATGTCGATTCATCATCGTCTACATCTCCCTCACAACAGGTTTCTTTACTTCCTTCTTCACTCCTTACTTCCTCGTTGCTTAATTTCCTTCTTTAATCGATTAATTGTTGCTTTCAGGACGCAAGTTTAGACGCACTTGCAAAGCTCTTATTGAACGATATAATAACTCTCGAATTACTGGTATGTTTCTGGTAATTTATCATGTCTATATGTTCCTTCCTCTGTTAATGATATTAAATTGTTATGTAATAATATAAATTATATTCAATTTATAGGTTAGAGAAATGGAGATGTATTTAACGACTACCGACAACATCATTCGTGCGAGAGGTGACTCGTTGCTCTTTAATTGTAGTTTTAACTTTGTGATGGTGTAGTAGAAGGCTGTTTTTTTTAATTTACTGAGCCTGTGGTTAATGTTAGCTTATTGTTGTTTAGGGATTCTTCTTCTTGCTGAGTTGTTGACACGCCTTTCGTCGAAACCTTTGGAGAATAAAACAATTCATAGCTTGATTGGATTTTTTGCGGACAGATTGGTGAGTTTAATTCATTATTCCAAATTAGTTTTGACTTCGGGTCGGTATACTTTCCTACAATTTGTGTTCGGCTGTTCGCTTACCTTGAGTATTTAAACATAATGTATGAATGCGTTTGTCATTATGTTGTGGTTTAGTTATAGTAAAATTATATAAATCTATAATATCAGTCAGATTGGCGAGCATTGCGTGGTGCCCTTGTGGGTTGTTTGGCTCTGATGAGGAGGAAAATTGACGTTGGTGCAATCAGTGGCAGTGATGCAAATGCGGTTGCTCAGTCATTTATGCAAAATCTTCAAGTTCAATCTTTAGGACAGCATGACAGGAAGGTGATATAATATTTGCCAATTTTCATTCTTTTCCATAATGTTTATCTGTTATCTTTAATCTTCGTTGGTTTTGGTTTAACCGTTTGAATATGTATCTAATGCTTTTTTTTTCTTCAGCTTTGCTTTGAGATCCTGGAATGCCTTATAGATTCTTATCCTGACACAGTGATGTCAATGGTAAACCTCACATATTCAGGATTTATCTTTCCTTTTTAAATTATGTATTTCTTATGTGATTCTAATATATTAATTGTGTAGGAGGAGGATGAATTTGTTTACGTAATCTGTGAAGCTATAGATGGTGAAAAGGATCCACAATGTTTATTGCTCACATTTCGTCTTGTGGAAAGACTGGCACAGCTGTATCCAGAATCTTCTACTTCATTAGCAAGCTATGCTGAGGATCTTTTTAACATTCTGGGATCTTATTTCCCCATTCATTTTACACACGTGAGCCTACTTTGAAAAGCTTCAAATTACAAAAAATACCCACTCCGAGTATCATACCGTCATCTCATGTTCAATTTTTCATTTTCATTTCCAGCCAAAAGGCGAGGATGATCTGAAAAGGGAGGAGCTTTCAAGGGCATTAATGGTATTACTTAGTTTTGTTGTAGTTCTTAATGTTTTTGTTTTACAGGTTTATAACTTTTCTTCTCTATTTCAGCTGGCTTTTGCATCTACGCCCCTCTTTGAGCCGTTTGCCATACCTTTGCTCCTCGAAAAACTTTCTTCATCTCTTCCATCTGCAAAGATTGAATCCTTGAAATATCTTAGTTATTGCATGGATAAATATCGTGGAAATGAAATTCAAGAACAACATGAAACTCTTTGGTCATCGTTAAAAGATATAATTTTGACTTCTGCACCAACTTCTTTGACTGTGGGTTCAGGGTATCAGGATAATAAAGTTGCCGATGAAGCTCTTGTTCTTGTACAAAAGCTTATTAAACAAGATAACGACTCGGCGTCGTTTCTAAAATTGATTTTGAAGGACGTGGACGTCAGCATGACTCTGAATAACCTTTCAAATTATAGTAATCATGATGATATCACAGTGAAAGATAAGCAAAGATTAAACGCAGTTGGTCGAATTCTACATGTGTCAGCCGCAGCTTCAGTTGCTTCATGTAATTCAATATTTCAAAGCGTTTTCTCAGAATTAGTAAATGGTTTGCAATCAGTTATGCAAGAGAAAGATTATGCTTCTGGTGGACCTAAGTTTGGGTACCTTTATGTATGTGTTGAGTTACTTGCTGCTTGTAGCACTTTGGTCAAACCGGCAGAAATAACTTATCTTGACAAAGAGACATGGTGCACCATGCTTCATAGCTTCGGTCCTATATTAACTTGTTCATTTGTTAAAACTATGAAAGAAAGCACTCATGATATCTATACACATACTGTGGGTGAGTATTAATTAAAATATGACTTTCTATTGTTGTCTAAACTCATAATATTCAGAAATGACATTATTATTATTGAACTTTTTTTGCAGTTATGGGATTACAGATTTTGGCTTCATTTCCAGGAAATTTTTTGCCTGTGTCAAAGTCGACGTTCAAAGAAATTTTGGTGGAATTTACTTCAATTATCATCCTCAAGTTTAACAATGCATCTGCTTGGAGATCTGTATTAAATGCATTAGTTGAAATTGGCTCACTCATTAAGAAATCTGATGATTTTGAGAAAATGGCAAGCTTTGATGTTATTGTTGTAGAGAGGATGTTGGCTTTATTGTCTTCTGATGATTTATCAATGCCTTTTTCACTCAAAGTGGAAGCAGTATCCAAAATTGGTATGACTAATTTGAAATATATGCTGAAAATTGTCCAAGAACTTAATACAACTATCTCTACCAACTTACAAAAATATTGGGTATGTATACAATCTTTTTATATTTGTGAGTAGATGGAATTTCTATTTTAATTTCATTAATGCATTATGTTCTTACTTCTTATAGCTTGATGGAAACTCAAAATCAGCTGAACATGCAATGCTCCTTTTGGAATGCTATGTTGAAAAGGTGCTTCCGTGGTATGTTTTTTTTTTGCTGTCCTAGTGTCCGTTTTAATCATATATGTTTGAACTTTGTTGACTTATGGAAATAACATCAAGCAATGATGCAATGACTAGGTTTCAGAATATCAGAGATACAAACAATGTGCCTATGCATTTTGCATTAAAAATATGGAATGTAATAGAAGATAACACACTGTTTTGTGACAGCCTCAATGAAAAAGTAAGTCTGCTGCAGCATGTATTTCTTCAGCACATGCATTTGGATCTTTATCAATCATTTTTTATATAGTTTTACAATAAGTTTATTAAATAATGTTCAAGTGACACATGTTTTATTGCGTCAGAAACTTTTAGAAACAGCAATGAATGGAATGAAGCACGCCGTGGCAAGTTGTTCCGAGGAAAGTCAAAGCATGATTCTTGATAAAGCCTTTAGCATACTTTCTTCAAACACAAGTTTTCAACTCAATGAATCCATGCAACCTGCTGAATTTTCTTGTAGAGAAGAGTGGATCATCTCATTATTTGATTCAGTAATAATAGCACTTCGTCCTAAAACACAAGGAAAAAACACCAAAGAAATATTACAGATTATCATGAGAGCTCTTTCCAACGGGCATATTCCATCAGCTCACGCGTTGGGATCTTTATTTAACAAGATGCCCAATGATATGCAGTATTTTAGCTTGGAAGAAGCTATGGATATTACATTTAACAAATACATAGTGAGATTTTCTAACGGCGATGGTGATAATGAGATGGGAGTGAGTAATTTAAGATTAAGCAATGTAAATGATGGATTAGTAACTTCCCATGCTATTATTGTTGGATTAGCTTGGGTGGGAAAAGGATTACTTATGCGGGCCATGAAAAAGTAAAAGATGTGATAAAGTTTTTTCTGAATTTCTTGATTTCAAATGGCCATCGTCCAACCTCAAATGGAAGCATAAGTTCACCCGAAGATTGTCAAGACCTAATGAGTGCTGTTGCAGACTCATTTAGTATTATAATGAGTGATTCGGAAGCTTGTTTGAACAGAAATTTACATGCAACCATAAAACCGCTTTATAAGCAACGGCTTTTCAATATGGTGATGCCAATTTTACTGTCATCAATAGTGAAATCAGATTCACCAATGCCTCATAAATCCATGATGCATCGAGCTCTTGCACATGTCATATCTAATACTCCGCTGAGTGCTATTCTTGGTGAAGCAAAAAAAGTAAGTATATATTTTCTTTATTTGTAATATATATACTTAGTTTTAATTTTGATGTTCAGATTTTTTTTACTTGCTAATGTTCAATGCAATGAGCCAATGATGGGTTTTAATTTTACAGCTCATCCCATTAATGGTAGATGGTTTAATGATCCTAAGTGAAGACGTTCAAAATCGAGACATTGTATACAACCTCCTACTTGTTTTATCAGGAATATTGACTGATAAAAATGGTGAGACTTGTTATGTGTTTTTATATTAAAAATGATGCAAAAAATTAAATTGGGATTTAGTATATTTATTCTTTTCATGTACAGGTCAGGAAGTTATTGTAGAAAATACACATATGGTCATCATGTGCCTCACCAAACTTGTATTCTACCAGCACATGATGGTACGACACGTCGACACTTGCTTTGTTTTATTTTTGAAACCTAATTCATCTGTATAATTACATTTTATTCATTTTTTATGACAATGTAGCTTGTACGTGAGACAGCAATTCAGTGTCTGACTGCAATGTCCGAGCTGCCCTATGCTAGTGTATATCGGTTCAGGCTGGAGGTTGGATTATGTTACTAATAACTGACAGCTGGCTCCTGGTTTATTTAGGTGACCTTTTCTTTAACATAAATTTGTTTTAATTTTTAGGTGCTAAAAGCATTATCAAGAGCCCTTGATGACCCAAAAAGAAGTGTTCGGCAAGAAGCTGTTAGATGTCGGCAAGCATGGTAAGAAATTTTGTGTTTTGAGATTTAGTTTTCTTAAGATTGATTCATGACTGTTAACTGTTTCTGTTATTTGTTAATCAGGCCTCAATCTCATCTAGAAGTCTTCATATATGAAAGCGTAAGATTTCCTATCGTTTATGGTGCAATATCCTTTCATATAATTGTCATATTTTTTTACCATGAGGGAAAACTCATGGGCCCAACCCTGCTAGCCCATGGGAGGCGGGTGGCCTTTAAGGAGTTAAAAATAGTCATTTTGTGTAGCGCTAAATACGCGTGTTCTTATGATTCTTATGATTTTGTGATGCAGGCTCATCTTCTATACTACAATGTACATAATTCATGCATCCAGCAACTAGCAAATTTGGAGGGCATCTGCTACTGCCTATTCACCTCCTATTTATGTAATTTTGACCTTTGATTCTTTGTTTTTTCAAACTATATCTGTGAGTGTTAGCTTGTGGCGGATTATTGTGTTTGTTCTGAACTTCTGATACATAAAGTTGGTTCTCCTTATGTCAAAAATTGTTGAATTTATTCGATGGTTGCATTATGACCTGTCACATGTATATGGTATGTGACTATGTGCCATTTGGTGGTTTTTGTATTGTAGGAATGTTTAGACCTGCTGCCTTGATTTGGCTATTTCGTTATTTTGCTCGCATTAACTTGGAGTTTTTGTTCCATGGACGGTATCATGGCTGTAGACGAGCCAAAACCAAACTTAAAACTCAACTACTTCAACTTGAGGGCTCATGCTTATGATCGTCTCATGAATAATTTTAGGCACAACTCGTTTGTCGGTTGTTATTTATTTACTTGTTATTTATGTATGTATATACTCATCCATGAATTTATTTATCGATGTAAAATGTGTCATAAATATATTATGCTGGCTTATAAGTCTTAACTTAAATGTGTTAAGGTTAACTTAAGCTTGTTTATTGACCAAGTATTTTGTGAGAAAATAAACATTTCCTAGAGAATATTCTTGATATCTTCCATTATTTTTGTTCATTTTTTTTTTGTATGCAAATTCACCACAAATGACTCATCAGCATATGATAAAAGGTCACCAAATTTTTAATAAAAATAGAAAACAAGTCTCAAGTCTATTAAGGTACTTATATCTGGAGTTCTAAGATTATTGTTTAATCATTCTTGAGTTTTAATTATGATTTAATTATCAAGTGTTGGTTAAAGTGGTCAAAAGGATAACTTTTCATGTGAAAGGGCTCAACAAATTTGTAGTATTATTAATTTAATTCTATTCTACTTCATGTTAATAATAAGTAGCTGCTAAATTGGCTAACATGCTAGTACCATATATGAATATGCCCCTGGCTCTACAAATGTATCTGCTTAATGTACACCTACCAACACAAACAAAACTGGGCAAACAACCTTAAATCAATTTCCAAAATAACTGTAGCCTATTCTGTCCTACCCTTCTTTTTTATTTCTAAAGACCCAACCAAACCTTGATCTGGGTTACAAACAGCTGTTTATCATCTTTCTTTTTCTTTCTTTTTTTTTTTTTTTTTTGTAAATATTAATCAGACATGTCATATTCAGCTCCACTGAGTTGATCCATATCACCATCATCATCTTGCATGCCCCTTTGTTGTTCATCTTCAATATCCATTCTTTCATCATGCCTAGAATTTGAATTCCTCCCCTTTGAACCTACATAACTCTGCACATTTTTCCAATATCTGAATAAATGGCATGCAAGATTTATAAATACATGCTGCAAAATACGGGAAATATATTACCTCGGATTCTTTCATTTCTACTGAAACCGTTGATCTTTGCCTTACGGTTACACTTGATGGTACAGGAAAATGTTCCACCTCATCACTGGTTTTTCCTTCCCTGGCTCTCTTTTTTCTTAAAATAAGTTTTGTTGGCAGAGGCTGAATAAAAAAATGAAAACTTAGCACAAAATGATACAAAATATAAGTGTGTATATCTACATATTTATTATTGTTATTTTACCATGTAGCGAGCCTCTGATTCACCAAATGCCACGAGGTAATTTGTAGGGTCGTCTGCATCCTCACCTTTAACCTGATAAACCAACAAAGGCAAATAAAACCACATCAACTCTTGAGATGGCTCCCGATATTGTCATATTTTTATTTTACAAAAGAAGTATGCATTACATACATCCCAGTGATACTCGCGAACCCAAGTGTAAGAAATATCTTCGTCTTCATCATACACATCCTTGGATAACTGCAATAGTTTGTATAATTAAGTATAAATTAGAAAGAAAAAATAAACAAAATACTTAAAAAAGTTGCTTAGAAAAGTGACTTACCTCACCAACTGAAGGAACCATATAAGCTAAAAATTTGTCAGGTTTAGCTGAACCCGACGTGCTCGCCACAAAACTTTTCATTATCGCCTGCAAAATTAATTAAAACATTTAAATTTTAGCCAACTTATTTTTGAAGGCATATATACCTTTGTCTTACTACGTGACGCTTTAAATGTTTCTCTAAATTCAGTAGCTCTTTATCAGTTTTTAGTGTAATTTGCCTGTCGATTGTGGGATCTACTGGGTAAGGTTGTTGTAGTTGTATTTTTGGATTTGATATACAGATGTACACTGTACATGATAACTAAACTTTATAAGTTGTAAGAGAAAAATTTAATAAGGTTTTACCTGAGATTCATGGGCATCACGAACAGACTTGTCCATCTTATTGTATATCTCAGAATCAGCAGTTGGAGCACCATCGAAGGTTGCAACAACAAACTGATCGTCCCACCTGTCATAACAGATCAGTAATCAGTTCAAAGGTCAACAGTAATTCAGTATTAATTAAAAGTACTTACCGTTCAAAATCAGGAAATAATGGTAAAATCTCCACAGGCTGCAGTTTTTTATTAGTAGCATGAACAGGATGTGATTTACATGCCTCAAATGAAGCCTTGATATCCTGAATTTTTCTTTCCCTGTTTCAAGTAAACGTTGGTTATAATTTGCAAAAATCAAGCCAACAGCCATAATAAGCCTTCAATTTCCTTAAACAAAAATAATAATTTACCTGCTATTAATAGTGTCTAGTATGTCATGTCCACGTGTTTCCCTGAGTTCTTTTGCTTGCTTTTCACTTAAAGACTGCAAAATTTATTAAAGATGTTAGATGTCGTAAACCACAATATTTTAACAAAATATTCGAGACAAAAAAGTTTAATAAATTACGTTTACACAACTATACCAACCCTGCCCTCGTGGCTTCTGTGCTAAGAGGGGATATATATTGTGTTTTTACCAACCAAGACATGCCTTTATCTGTAGGGCGTTCCTTTCTTTTAAGCCATCTCTTTTGATAGTGTCATTGAAATATCTTCTTCCAACAGCTTTTCATCCTCTGGAGTAACACGCCATATTTCATCTTTTGGAGCACTAATATATGGTTGAAAATATCATATGCTTAACCAAGGATGGACTTTGAAAAGTTGGAAAACTTATAAGGAATAAAAATTAAATGAGGTATTACTTGTATACACTAAGATCAAGTAGGTCAAGCGGTACTCCAAGATCTGGCTCAACATATAGCTGAGGCTTGTGCACTTTTTCCAGTGACGTGATGGCGTATCTAGCAGCTCTGCAAAGATCAAGTGCAAAAGAACTACGTATTAAATTCTTTTCGATCAATTAAGGTAGCACGTGGCTTGTAATTCTGAAACGGTAACTTCATATTCAGGACGATATGATTAATAATCGTACTTATGACGTTACAACGCACAGTTGTATAGATCTTCTATTTAATACCTTTACCAAACATAGTTAGACTGCTCGGTGTGCAGTCGGTGAAATGAACCGGGGAGGTGAGGTGGCTTCGGGAGGTGGGGGAACCCCCCCCCCCCCCCCCCCCCCGTTTTTTTTTCGGGGAAACCGGGGAAAAATGCCCGTTGTCACCGAGCCTCTCTATTGGTTGATTTTATTATATATATTTTTTAATTAAACTTTATATAATAAAAAATGAAGGGGGATTGGGGAATACCATTTCCAAACTTTGGGGAGAAAATGGGGGAAATGATGTGGCGCTGATGTGGCACTTGGGGGAGTTGGGGGAAATGGGGGCACACCATATAGTCTTAAACATTATTCAATTATATACTAATAAATGTGTTTATGACATCAAGATTCATGGTATCCAAATTCTAAAATCTAAGATGACGAATGTGTACCGATCCTTGTCTCTTCTTAAAGACATAAGCTTTGGTTGAGCCGTCGTATCTGGCAACTCATCCCGGAACCTTCAAAGAGCACAAACATGCAAAAAACGCATAAAACTAATCAGATTATAAAAATCTATACTAATTATGCAGATCAAAAAATATGAACAAAACTGAAACAATGTGTCATATAACATACTCACTTTAACTTGCAAAGAAACGTCGTCGGCTTTTTCAACCGATTATCAGCCCGATCACCAGTCCAAAAAAGGCGTAGCCCTCTTCTCACCCATATGCGAACCGCTGATTGAACCACGTGGTTTCACCGTTGAAGATAACAATTGTGTTTTCTCAAGAACTTTATTCTTCGACTCCTTCAACTGCTTCCTATGTTTTTCCTCATGTCTTTGCTTCTCCATTTCCCTCTTCTTCCTCCTCCTCCTTTCTTCTTCACTCTCAACCCTGTTCACCGTTCTCCCTGGAACCGGCGGTAGAGCAGAAGCCGGTTTAGCATGTTGTTTCTGACCCGCTGGATCCTTTGAACCCTCTTTATGGTCCACTCTGTCTATGTTCCTTGGTTTGATTAGTCACGGATACTGACGAAGGAGGCGGTGGAGGCGAAGGCGGTTGCGAAGGAGGCGGTGGGGGCGGAGGCGGGATCGCGGAACTAGGAGGCGACGAAGGTGGCGGTGGCGGTGGAGGCGGAGGCTGCAGAGACTGGTTATTGAACTGAGTGTACTGTGGTGGTGGTGGTGGCTGTGGTGGTTGTAGTGGTGGATATGATGAAAAGGGCTGTTGTTGTGGGTGATTAAAATTAGGGTTTAAAGGTGGAGGTGTATAATTAGGATAATTCCACATCTGGGTATACATATTTCCTCTAGTGGCGGCGGATTAGGCGGCGGAGGACCAAAATTTGACGGCGGTGGCGGCGGAGGGAACGGTCTGTAGGACGCCATGATGTTCAACTTCAATCTTTACAATATAAACCCTAGAAAGACGATCCATAACACAAAAAAAAGCTGAAATTTTAAGGTGGAAGCAGTGAAATTCAATATCATGTATGTTTTTATACATCAATTAAACAAGGAAACAGCTGAATTGTGTGAATTGTATTGAAACCCTAGGACAAGAACTAGGGTATCAAAATTGTTTTTTTTTTTTAATTTTATTAAGTGAAATAAGTTAATTAAAGAGTTATGAAAGCATCGAATTTTGTAAAGAAGAGATACTAAACTCACTTTATATAGTAACGGCAATGCCGGAATCAATGTCCGCGTTCAGTATGTTTCAGAGGAAGCTTTTGAGTATTATGATGTGCAGACGAAGAGGGATAAATAGCCATGTGTAAAATATAATAATTAATGAAAAAGATGTTAATATTAATGGCAAGTTTAGACTTAAGTCCTTGTTTTCTAAATCTTGCATTGCGATCGTGCTTTATATTTCTTACATTTTAAACCCCTCTTGTTGTATTTCGTTAATGATTGAATGAAATGGGGTACAATGGGGTGTATTTCCGTCTTAGGATTTGGATTAAGGACCGTATACATAATGTAATAAATCTCACTGAGAGAATCAACGTTCATCAATTACATGCTTGATTTGTTCTTTCGAACCAAAAGATGCATAGCATGTATTCACTGAATGCCCAATGGCGCAAATGGTGTGGAGAAGAATTTCTTGGATTCAAATGAGCATAGGGGAGCTCGCTCTAAACTAGGGGGAAAGTAAGAACGGTAATAATCATTTACTCTTCGGGTTTGGATAATCTGGAAATGTGCAATAATTAGATATTTTCCAAATCAAAGAGCTCAATTGACAAAATGGTAGAAGTTAAACTTTATACCTTTACTTGGATAAACAAACGAGGTAAAAGAGTGGTTCTCGTTTGAGAATATTGGTGTTCATTTCGTGTATATGGTATTACTTAGGCACCACGGGGCACCCTCGGCTTCACCTGATTGGCAAAGTAGCCGATTCGGCTACATCGCCCCTTGGTGATCGGCTTGGGATCTCGGCTACAAATACCAACCAACCCTCGCTGATTTTGATTCCCCAAATAGCCGAAGAACGAAGAAGAAAAAGGTGGGTTTTTTGGTGGAGACCATCTCATGGGGTGTGTGTGATTGGTGGGTATGGTAAAATGGTGGAGTCATTGGTTCCGGGATACTTTAGGCTTGATGTTTCCGGTGTTTAGGCTACTTGAAAGGTAAAATGACTTGATAGTGTGTGATTAGTGCACTTTTGGCTACCTTAGGCTTGTGCCCCTTCCTCCTTTAGCTTCCTTTATTGGGGTTAAAAATTAAGTTTTTATTAAGATTTTGTAAAAATTTACTAAAAGAACATCGGGAAAGAATCTTATTTGATGAAAAGTTTTTTAAATTGCCAATTTAGACAAAATATAGTTTATCCATGGGGATATGATTAGGGAAGGACATTTTTTTGAATACATATACCCGAATCGTACCTGTACCGATTTTTTTTGGGTATTAGTATAGGTAGCGGTACCAACTTTTTATTGATTTTGGTACTTTCGTATCGGTCCGGTTACGGGTACCGAATTTTATATACTAATAATCTTGATATTATGTTTTAAATCGTATTATGATATTTATGGTATTCGTATCGATTTTACATATTTGGTACCCGTACCATATTGGTACTCGTACCAATTTTACTTATAAAGTACAACGTTCCATATTAGTAATCGTACCAATTTTACCAATTTGAAACCCGTATAGTATTGATAATCCTAACGGTTTATCTACTTAGTACCCGTACAAGTTCTTAAAAAATAAAAATAACAAAGTGGTACTAAAACGGGTATCGTACCCAAATACTGGTACCCGATACCCATACCGTATCAATATAATTCGGTACCCACTTTTGTTTAAATTTGATATCGGTACGGATACAAGTATGTACATGGTACCGATCTCATCCCTATATGTAATAACTTTTTTCTGTGAAGAAATCGAATTCTCTTTATTTGTTGTAAGGAAGACACATTGTGTTTTGAGAAAATATCTAGTCAAAGCCCAATTTTTACAACTAAATTTTCTTAGTACCTCAGTTCAAAGAAGTTGTGATTATCTCTACAATATTTAGGAGAAGATGATTAATGCATAACGATGGAATGTCAATGAGTGGATGTAACGTGAACTTGTTAACATCCACGATACAACGTTGCATTCGTGTGTTATTGGATTTTTCTATGTCTTGTTTATTTAATTTTTCTAAACAAATATCATATTCTATTCTATATATAAACATTTCATGAAGGGCTTAGGAACAGTACATAAAGTAGGCTTATTTTAAAGGGTATTTACAAAACTGCCATCACTTTATAGTACACGGGTATTCTTGGAATTTCGCTTTTCTCCTTCCACCTCATCCCTATATGTAATAACTTTTTTCTGTGAAGAAATCGAATTCTCTTTATTTGTTGTAAGGAAGACACATTGTGTTTTTGAGAAAATATCTAGTCAAAGCCCAATTTTTACAACTAAATTTTCTTAGTACCTCAGTTCAAAGAAGTTGTGATTATCTCTACAATATTTAGGAGAAGATGATTATTGCATAACGATGGAATGTCAATGAGTGGATGTAACGTGAACTTGTTAACATCCACGATACAACGTTGCATTCGTGTGATTATTCTTGGAATTTTGCTTTTCTCCTTCCACTCCAACTCACCCCAGGCTTGAGTCGTTTGGCACCTACACGGAAACATGTTCTCTCGCCGAAAACTGTTGTTGCCGACCACGAAACCCACCGCAAACACATGAACCACATGAAATAAAAAAAGGATACAAAGTCACACACCACCTATAGGACACAGGATCGGATTGAGGGTGAAGGGATTTGAGAGAGAATTCTTATTATTGAAAGAAACAATACATACAAATGAAATGATACAAAGTATTAGGTTTATATACAAATGAAAGGGTGTGTCCCCTTTAGACTAACCGATGTGTCGGTTGGATTATAACTACCTTAATAATCTAACTTAGGATAAAGTAATATGTCACACACTATATATATATACTTAGGATAAGGAGGAATATGGGAAATAAGAATTATGTATCTAACATTCTCCCCCCTAATTCTTGATTTCCCCAAGGTCTTCAACTCCTATGAGACTTCGCATCTCTATGAACTTTATCCTTGGTAGTGACTTGGTGAGGATGTCGGCTTTCTGCATCTCTCCACTGATATGATCAACTTGTATCTGCTCGTTCTCTATGCATTCTCTGATAAAGTGATACCTTGTGTTGATATGCTTGGATCTTCCATGAAACACAGGATTCTTCATGAGTTGTATCGCTGACTTGTTATCTACTTGTAGAGTTATCTTCTTTGGTCTCTCACCTGTGAGTTCGCTTAGTACTCCTTGTAGCCATATTGCTTGACATGCTGCTGATGTTGCTGCCATAAACTCTGATTCACATGATGATAAAGCTACGGTGCTTTGCTTCTGACTTGTCCATGTGATAGGTGAATCTTTGTAGTAGAATATTGTTCCTGTTGTTCCTTTTCCATCTTCTTGGTCTCCGAAACTGCTGTCGCTGTAACCAATGATTTCTGCTTCTTTTCCTTTGCTGTATTGAATTCCATAATTCAATGTGCCTTTGATATATCGTATCAAATGTTTAACTGCCTTCATGTGAGTCGTCTTTGGTTTCTCCATGAATCTGCTCACGTATCCAACTGCGTAAGTAATATCTGGTCTGGTATGTGTAAGGTACCTTAGGCTTCCAATTAGCTTTCTGTATTCTGTCTCATTGACTGGTTCACTCTCATCTTCTCTGGTGAGCTTCAGACCTGGTTCCATTGCAGTCTTTGTTGGATTGCAGTCTTCTAGTCTAGCTTCCTTGATAACTTTCTTTGCGTAGGCTGATTGCTTCAATTGTATTCTTCCTTGTGCTTGGCGTACTTCTATTCCTAGATAGTATGTGAGTGGTCCTAAATCACTCATTTCAAACTTGCCTTGCATCTCATTCTTGAAGCTTGATATGTCCTTCACTGAACTTCCTGTCACTATTATGTCATCGACATAAACTCCTATAATGATCGTTGACTGTCTTGAAGTTCTCTTGTACACTGCTTGTTCTTGTGGACATCTTATAAATCCAATCTCTTTTAGGATGTTGTTCAGCCTTATGTTCCATGCTCTTGGTGCTTGCTTCAAACCATATAGAGCTTTCTTTAACTTGTAGACTAGGTTCTCTTTTCCTTTCTTTATGAATCCATCTGGTTGTGATACGTAGACATCTTCCTTTAATTCACCGTGTAGGAATGTTGATTTGACATCCAAATGATGTACTTGCCATCCTTTCTGAGCTGCCAATGCTAGTAGTAGCCTAATTGTTTCCATTCTTGCAACGGGTGCAAATACTTCATTGTAGTCTATACCTTCTTGTTGTACATACCCTTTTGCTACTAATCTGGCCTTATGCTTGGTGATTTGTCCACTTGCGTCTCTCTTGACCTTAAATACCCATTTTAGACCTATTGGTTTCTGACCGGAGGGAAGTTTAGTCAGTGTCCAAGTGTTATTCTTTTCTATAAAGTCTATCTCGCTTTCCATTGCTTCTATCCACTGTGGGTAATCTGCTGCTTCTCTGTAGTTTGCAGGTTCTTCATCGTATGCTAGATAAAGATGTTCAAATTCTTCTGGTCTAAGAGGTTCTGTGGCTGCATAGATGTCATTAAGTGATCTAAGGGCTCGAACTGGTCTATGTAAAGAGCCTGGTGAGTCTTCTATCTCTTGAGTACTCGTCTCAACTGCTGGATCACTTGTCGGTGTCTCTTGTACCGTTATTGGAGTTCTTGTAGCTGTGATTGGACTGCTGAAGAATTCATTATCACTCTCTTGATCTTCACTGTCCTCGTCATTATCTTCTTGTACAGCTTCACTTTCTGATTCTCCATGTATCTCAAATCTTGTCCAAGATGGTTCATCTTCACTTCCTTCTTTCAAGTAGTTGTCCCAATCCCATGGTTCATTTTCTATGAATTGGACATCTCTACTGATATGTATCTTTTCTTCTATGGGATCATATAATCTATAGGCTTTTGAACCACTTTCGTTTCCTAGATGTACCATTTTCTTACTTCTATCTTCTAATTTCTTTAAGAAGGGCGTTGTTACCTTTGCATATGCTGTGCATCCAAATACTCTAATGTGCTTGATATGGGTGCCTTTCCATTCACTGCTTCGTAGGGTGTCATTCCCTGTAGTGCTTTTGTAGGTAACCGATTCTGTATGTAAATCGCCTGTCTTGTTGCTTCTGCCCATAAATTCCTGTGGTACGTTCATAGCCTTTAACATGCTTCTTGTCATACTCATTACTGAACGGTTTTTTCTTTCTACTACACCATTCTGCTGAGGTGTGTAAGGCACTGTAAGCTGCCTGAGGATTCCTTTGTCCTCACAATACGGGTAAGTGCTTTAGAAGTAAATTCTCCTCCACGATCCGTTCTTAATCTTTTGAGCTTTTGACTTGTCTCTGTCTGAGCTTCACTTAGGAATTTCTTGAAATTCTCATAAACTTGATCTTTTGACTTAAGCATGTAGATCCACATATATCTTGAATAATCGTCAACTATAAGGAAGAAATAGTTGTTGCCTGCTAATGATGTGGGTGTAATCGGTCCACATAAATCTGCATGTACGAGCTCGAGAGGTCTCGTTGCTCTAAAACTTGCTTGAGAGGGGAATGGAAGTCTGCTTTGTTTCCCGTAATACATGCATCACATACTTGAGAGGGTGCTTGATTCTTGGTATTCCATGTGCCATTCCTTTAATACTTAATTGTCGTAGTGAATCGAAATTCACGTGTCCCATACGTGCATGCCATAACCATGCAGGTGAATCTATTCTGGCTTGTAAACAAATAGGACTTGTTATTCTGAGCCTTACCTTGTAGAGTCTATTCTTAGCTCTTGGGACTTTCATCAAAAGGTTGCTGTAGCGTCATAAATCCTTAAATACTCATTCTCCATAATTACTTTACATCCTGATTCTGTAACTTGTCCGAGGCTTAAGATGTTGCTTTGGAGTGTTGGAATGTAGTAGACTTCTGTAACTAGTCTTGTTCTCCGTTGTTGCATTCCAATAATACTGAGCCTTTACCTTTGATGTTGACACATGATCCATCTCCAAATTTTACACTTCCTGCTATCTTTTCATCTACTCTGTGAAGAGGAGCGTCTTCCTGTCATATGATTGCTTGCTCCGTTGTCTAAGTACCAAACTTCATTTCCATTTTCTTCACTGTGATAGCTTTCTGGTATAATCTTCTTTTCTTCTAGAACTACTCTTCTTTCTTCACCAACTGCCATAAGTAATGTGGGATCCTCTTCTTCCATTACTAGGTGAGATTCTTCTTGCTTACTTCGAGGTTTAGGACATCTGGGAGCAATATGTCCTATTTCATTGCAGCTGTAGCATCTCACACTGCTGCCATCCTTCTTGGGCTTGTAACTACTGTCGTCATGACGATTCTTAGTGGGATTTCTATCACCTTTGTGATCTTGATGGCCATTTTCTGTCAAAGTTTCTTCCTCTCGTATCTTTGACTCTTAATTGAACTTCCTAAAGTTCTGTCTACCTCGATTCTGATTGTAGTTCTTGTTATTGTTGCTGAAAGGCCTTCTCTCTTGCCTTGTAAATAACAGCTTTTCTTGACTTGCGGGTCCATATTTCTTCTCATCTCTTGACTTAAGGCGTTCCTCATACGCTTTGAGTCTTCCAAGCGCTTCATCTAGCGTCATGGTATCCATATCTGAATATTGTTCTATGGACGCAATAATCTGTAGGAACCTCTCTGTACGGAGTCCAGCAATTTTCGCACCAACATTGACTCTTCAATTCTTGTTCCTAGGGTTCTTGACTTTGTACTAATCGCACTTAACCTACCGCAAACTGGTCTATGGTTTCTGTCTCTCTCATCGACAACATCTCAAATTCTTGTGCGTAATGATTGAAGTCTTGCTTTCTGGACTCGGTCAATTCCAATAAATCTCGTCTTTAATGCTTCCCAAATTTCTTTTGCTGTAGGATGTGACGCCACCTGCATCACCATATCCTCTGGAATTGCCTGAAAGAGATAGGCAATCGCTGTCCTATCCTTCTTTACATCTACCGTTGACGTGCCTTCTGTGGGTTCCACTACTTCCCAAAGACCATTTGCACTCAATATTGCTTTAACACGAACGCCCCAATCGTGTAATTTGTAGATGTCAACATCGGTGTTTGGAGGCTGAAAGTGAGAGTCTCCTTCGTGACTGTCTCTTTCTGTGTCTGTTCTTTCGTCATTTTGGGTTTACTGGGAGTTTTCTGTGGACTTTTAGTCTTTTTCTTCCCTATTGTCCGAAACTAGTATGGACTAACCCAACACTTTAATGGAACTTTTGCTTGACTACCCTTGTCAAACTCTACTATGATAATTTCGAGAAATACTATTTGCTTAACAAAGTTTTGATCTTGTAGCCGCTTTAACAAAGTACCAAGATCTTCGTTATAATACTCTCGTATATCACTAGTGTTTCCTCTTAAAATTCTAAAAGTCAATCCTATGAACTTGATAATCCTCCAACAATGATTGATTAGTGTCTTGCAATAACACCCTTTGTCAATCTAAAACACCTTCTAAAAACAAATCACACTTGTTTTTTCTTACTATGCTTCAATCCTATTTTCTTTTTTTGTTTAATCAGTGATAAACTCTAATAAACAAACACTGATAAAATACCCTTCACAATATACCCTCCTATATAATAAACTTTCTAAGGATCTGTTGACTTTCAGAAAAGTCAAACCTTGTTCTTGTTCCTTACGAACACTTCTGCCCAAAATAAAATTTCCTGTTTTTGATCCCCTTTGATCAAAACAACAATGGAACTTCTAATCTTATGTTCCACAAACAACTTATGTTTGGATTCTAATCCCAACTATGATCGAATACGATTGAAAAAATTTTCAGAAAAAATTTCCCGGGATTTTTGAAACTGATGAAAAACTTAATCTTTGATATGTTTCTGTTTGCAAATGACTCTGTTTTTGTGCATATACGAACAATTGATAAATAATACTGATGTCTGAAAGTTTTGTATTTATGATTAGGAAATTTTGCGGGAAAAAACAAGTGTTCGAGAAAACAGAGTAACAGAAAAAAATTTTGGTTTTTTTTGTTTTTTTTTATTTCGATTAAGATTCTAAGTATCGATACTAACTTATACTAAAGGCAGGGATAGTATAATCGTTTGGTTGCGTTAAAAACGACTTGTCTGTGAATTCCGGTGAGTCGCCGGATTTTCTGTTTGGCGCGAAAAACTTCTGTCCGATTGCCTTCTTCTTTCCTTGAACGGTTATAACAATTGATGTATTGATCTTCGTCAATCCTGATTTGGCCTTGAATGATCCTGTTCCTTTGTTTAAGACTTTGTTCTTGTCTGACTCTGTTTTCGGTAAAACAGGGAACAAGAGATTTCGGTGATCTTCGTCTTCTTCGTATGTTCTTTGTGACTGGATGGAACGATTTAGATAACCAACGCTCTGGATGCCAAATTAGGACACAGGATCGGATTGAGGGTGAAGGGATTTTTGAGAGAGATTCTTATTATTGAAAGAAACAATACATACAAATGAAATGATACAAAGTATTAGGTTTATATACAAATGAAAGGGTGTGTCCGCCTTTAGACTACCGATGTGTCGGTTGGATTATAACTACCTTAATAATCTAACTTAGGATAAAGTAATATGTCACACACTATATATATATACTTAGATAAGGAGGGAATATGGGAAATAAGAATTATGTATCTAACACCACCGTCTTCACCCCGTAGATGAGCAAGAAAAGCGGTAACTTGACTTGAAATGGCAACGGGTTGTGATTGCCGCGTCGTTGCCACCGGAGCCGCAGATCCAGTCAGATCTGTTCATAAAAGAGAGCAGGAGAGGTAAACAGAATAGTTATAGAGGGGTTGTGGGTCGTCATCCTTCAAGCTGCAATGTGGTGGTTTGGTCGTCGGTGGTGTATTGATGGCGGTGTTTGTGCAGGTGACTGTGCTTGACTTGTAGGATCAAGATTGAGACTCAGAGATACCAAGTCATACATACAGACTACAGTGTGAGAGTGTGTGAATTGGTAGGATAGAAGAAACGAGTTGTATGGTAGGAATTGAGGAGCTGTACATCAAAT
>JAUTDX010003145.1:0-46954 GCA_030844895.1 Ambrosia x helenae
TTTTTCGGCTTAAAATGCCAAAATATAAGCTTTTGAAATGAATGTTCAAAAAAGATTTACGACAGGTTTTCATGACTTATTTTGAAGGAAAATAACATGTGGTTAAGTGTTCATGAAATTCCTAATGAAAAACCTAAATGTATTTGCAAAAGATGCGCGAAAACGCACATTTTCAACAAGTTTTATGCGTTAAAAACACTTATTTTCAGGTCTGATGTAAAACATCTTGTTTAGTGTTAAAATGTGTATAAAAGTCATCATTTAGGATTTATAATAGGTTTGCCATGTTAACGGATGTTTACAGTGCAAAACTATGTGATAAAAGTCGCCAAAATGTTGATTTTTAAGGCGCGAAATGGCTAGATTATGTGGCTGTTTTGGAACACACAAATTTGGTCATATTTTGTGGTTTATATGCAGGTCCTAGGATGGAAATTAAGTTATATAATATATGCCACTTAGGTTATTAGCCTAGTGGTAGAGAGGAAATCCTCTCTTGGGTGAGGTTGGGATTTCAACTCCAAGGGTGAGCAAAAAAGGGTGTGAAGTGAAATTAGCCGTTCAAAAAAAAAAAGTTTATATAATATACACAGGTTGATATGTACATTAGAAACCTTGTATGCGACGAAATTGCTAGAAATGTCTTCCTAGGCGATAAGACGATGTGTTAGCATATGTGGATAAATTGCATAGATTATGTGAATCTATGTGATATGTGACTCGTAATTTGATTGCTTGAATGATTTCCATAAAGTTTAGGTGTTCTTTATGTAATATGAGTTTTACTAAGAATGGCCACGTTTTGATAGAAAACGGTTTTTTTTTATGGAAAACGTGTAACGCCCCTAATCTTATTATTTATTTATGTGGATATTATATGATATTGTGTGACGCTAGCTAATTCTATTAGGTTAGCTAATGAAACGGTAATTTGTATGCTCATAAACCAACTAACCCTGTTAAATCGCTTTAGAAGAGCACCATAATAATTTAACATAAAAACTTATCATGAGGAATTGTTGTGATTCTTCCTGAATAGCCTGGATTCTCCCGTTGAGAGTCACCCGAAGTCGAGCATACATACGACGATCTTCATGCTGAATAGCGGGGAGGAAATAAAGGGCGGTAGTTATAATAACTAGACTTTTTGCATATGACAAAAGTGTAAGGGCCAGATATGTACATTTTGGAAACATGGGGTGTTATTAGGAGGAGAAATGGGAATTACACACACATGGTAGGTGTGTGTATCGATATAAGAGGAGGAGATCATCTCCCCAACCTTCCTCCTCAATAAACACCAAATTCAAGCATAATCAAGGCCAAATCACCAGGGAAACTTATGCATGTTGCTATGTTTTATCATCTAGAAGGTGATAAGCACCAATGTAACTTTTAATTTATGTTTTTGAAGTGTCTTGTATCCTTATGGTGAGGATACATAAAATGGGTTTGTAATCATTGGAAATTGTGGGTCATTTGATGGTCCTTTACTGTTATGAGTGACAAATTAGCAAGAAATCTCTTAATTGAGTGGTTGTGGATTTGTAATGTGATGGTTTATCAATATAAGAGAAGTGGGTTTTGTGAAGTTAGGCAAAGCTCATCATCCAAGGCATGATTCTTGGTTATCATACATTAATTTTCTTGTAGTTGCGATATTATGCATGTAATTGATTGAAAGTGATTGTAGTATATGTGAATTGGGTGTTATCTAGTTGTAATCATCCATGAGATTGAATGTGTATTTTGGTGCACACCAAGTGCTTGATTAAATGCTTAAGTCAGACTTTTGTTAGAAAGATTAGCAAATGATAGCATTATTGTTGTGTGATAAAGTAAATGTTAACAAGAGAATCCATGTTAAGGTCATTTTGTTGAGAATATGAATGATCTAATGAATGTTGCCTAAATAGGCAAGAAGAACGCATCTTCAAGTGTCCAAGGGACGAAGAAGGACCCAGGAAATGAGCCGCCTAAAGGTAAGTTATCTTACAAAATCTGGTATACATTCTAGTGATTAATGTTCACCACAAGATAGAATGTTTGATGCTGTATTGATGTCTTGAAAAGTCAATTTGGATAATGTAATGGTTGCACGCAAGGTAAACACCATCGCGTGTAATCTTAAAGCCGAAAGACGAAGTTGTGGTGGCAGTGGTGGCACTTGAGACAAGGGCTCAAGCGCCACTTAAAGCTGAATATAGTAGATAATTAGACTCATTCTTTGTGGACCCTAACATGATGGTATGCATACAATACAAGATAATGGTTCAATTAGACTAATCGGTAAGTAAATCTAAAGACCATGGGGTTGTTTAGACCAGAGGAAGAATGAGCAGAGGATGTATGCTCAGACTAGAGGATTGTATAGACAAGAGGAAGAATGAGCAGAGGATGTTTGCTCATACCAGAGGATTGTTTAGACCAGAGGAAGAATGAGCAGAGGATGTTTGCTCAGACCAGAGGAAAACTGAGCAAAGGATATTTCCTAAAACTAGCATTGCTTATTAGAATTCAGTTTTCCATTCAGTTTTATTTTATTTAACCATCTAACGGGATGTTTAATGCCGTTTGACCCTAGGTACGCGTAGGTTGAGCTTGGGTGAAGATCAAGCATGTTTTGAAGGACCGAACGATATGTCTTGATGGCTTCCGCGAATCTCATGTTTCAAGGGCTTAAACTTTAGTTTTTGTGGGATGTGATTATCGTAATTAACGTGATACACGTGGTCACTCCTAAAACACATATTTTGATCTAGTTGATGTAAACGAAATTAATGGTGTGATGATGCCAAGTTATGTTTAAGCCTATTTTTATCTATTAAATTATCCGGGTTATGGGTTAGGGTGTTACAAGTGGTATTCAGAGCCCAAGGTTAGACAAGACAAACGTTCGTTTCCAAGCTTGGTCTTCTCGTCCGGTAAGAATTATTTATGTAGTCATTGCAAATAGTAAAGCAGTTACAATTAAAGCTGAAATTAAATGGGAATTTTGGGTATAGTGCCTGGGCACTAGACTCTAAAAATACGCTAATAGGCGGATAAGTTGAGTTAAGACTCAACTAAAGCAGTAAAGTTGAAAACATAAAATCTCATCCTAGCAAGGATGTGATTAAGCAGAATAAATACGGGTGATGTAACTTTGAAATGTTTTTAATGATGGAACGTTATTGTAGTAAGATGGCAAATGAAAACGAAGCTGAGATTCAAGCACCTCTCACTTGGGAGGAGATGCAAAACAGTATTGCTGAAACGGTGGGTAAGGCTCTTGAAAATAGCCTACCTTCCTTCATAGACAAGCTGCAAACCACCCTGTTGAATGTGGTGGAAGAAAGATGCAGCGAACTGAGAGAAAGTATTCTCCAAGAATTGGAGAAAAGTAAAGCAAAGAAGGCTTGTTCATATGATAAGTTCATGGCTTGCAAGCCAAGGACTTACAAAGGTGAAGTCAACCTTGTTGAATGTCAGAAGTGGATATCGAGGTAGAAGATATCTTCGAAAGGATTCATTGCGACCCTATGGACCGCGTGGCCTTTGGCACCGATCAATTGAGGGATATGGCAAAAGATTGGTGGGATGTAATTAAAGGCGGAATGGATGCTGAAGTTTTGAGGAATATAACATGGGAAGATTTCAAAACTCCCTTCTTAAAACACCACAGTCCTAAGGCGGTGGTGAACAAGATTAAAGAAGAATTCATGCAGATGAGGCAGCAAGGTGAATCAATTGACAAGGTCACGGGAATGTTTCTTGATAAAATGAATTTCTGTGGAGACCTTGTCCAGACTGAGGAACAAAAGATTTACTATTTCCACAACATGCTGAGTGCCGAGTATAGGGAGTTTATCACTCCTTCCAAGTTTGAAAGCTTGTCAGACATAATCAATGCTGCTCGAGAAAGAGAAATAGAGTTAAAGTAGCAAGTGGAAAGAGGGGAAATGAAGCCCATGATGCCAACCTGAACCCGACTAAAAAGCCGAAGATTGGGGAGTCCCCGAAGAAGGGGAATGTTAAAGGGGGATCGCCCCAAAACTGCAAGATATGTGGAAAGATGCATAAGGGAGAAATCCTTGTGCAAACTGTGGAAAGCTAGGCCATGGGGTTGCAAATTGCCCAACCAAGGTGACCATTTGTTATGGTTGCTTTCAGCCCGGTCATAAGAAGGCAGAGTGCAAAGAAACGGTTCAAACTCAAAAGAAGAATGGAAATAAAGCTGAAGCCTCAAGGCCGCATGCACGATCATTCCATGTCATTGCGGAAGAGGCTCAGTGATTGAAGACCTATGACTGAAAGGTCATGAGTTCGATTCTTGAGAGCTCCGGGTTTTACCGATTATTCCATTGTCGTGCCTTCAGGCGGGTGGATGGTCGGAGTTTCCCCGAAACTTGTGGCTAGTGGGCCAGGGGATCCGTCCGTATGGGTAAGGGCCGGCTAGGGCTCCTTTAGCCATTGGGAGCCATGTACGGAATACCCGACTTTTACTTAAGGGGCTGTTTGGTTGATTAAGTGCCGAATCATTAAGAGCTCTGAATAGTTAAGGGCTGAATCATTAAGTTGGACCTCTTAATGGTTAGTTTTCTTGTCCCACATTGATATGAGGGTTTCGTTAAGATTCAGCCTAGTTCAGTGCGTAATGATTCAATGCTTAATGGTTCAGCAACATCTCAAGTCTTAATGATTCAGCCTTAACCATTCCATTCAGAGGCAGAAACAAACGCGCTGAATGCTAAATCATTCAGTACTGAATGGTTAAGAGTCTCATTAAGAGGCTACAAAACAGCCCCTTGGTTGCAGAGAGAAAAAAAAAGGAGGCATGATGGAAATTTACACCCATTATCATTCATCACTGAAACACATGATGGAAGTTTACACCCATTAAATTATCATTCATCACTGAAAACAAAACTCTAAAACCCTCTCGACGCAAAATTCAATCTATAAATGAACACCAACAGCGATCACAACTCCGTTAACTAACTTCTGATCAGAAAAATGTTTAAAACTCCGTCCACCAGTGCTGCCGTTAACAGCGCTTCTGGTAATAATAATAATAATAATAATAATAATAATAATAATAATAATAATAATAATAATAATAATAATAATAATAATATCCCTGCAACAACAACAACAACAACCACCACCGTTCAATCGCCACACATGTCAGACACCGGTGATCAAAACCACCACCACTCTACTGCTTCCAGAACCACTCTGTTTTCATCCGTACAGACCTGCAATCATTGACCTGTTTAATCTCTATCTCGGTGTACGTTTTATTTTAATTTATATGTATCAAATCAAACGTCGAAATGTTATTTTGTTATAGAAATAATCGGTCTTCTTTTTTACGGTTACTCTGACGTACTTGTATGACGTAAGCTAAACGATTTTTTTTTTTTTTTTTTTTTTTTTTGCAGATAAGCGGCCGGAATAAGGCGGCTGATTCGATTCGAGAGCCTCCGTAAGTTGATGCCCTGTTTTGTTTTGTTTTGTTGATCAGTTTGTGTACATTTTGGAGGATATAAGTTTTTGATAGGGATATTATTATTATTATTATTATTATTATTATTATTATTAGGTTATTAGGGAATAAGGATTTAGGTTGTGATTGAAAATTATTGTGTGAGGAATTTATGAAGGATATAAAGTTCAGACATGGTAGCAGTTAATTAATACTATTTAAATTAGTGCACATGTCTAAATTAGGTTATCAGGATTTAGGTTTGTCATGATATTTACTCTCATGAGGTACTTAGCCAGTTAGCCGCCGCCTAGTTGGTTAGCCGATGGACCAACTGACTGGATTCGCGAATTTTGTGGCGTTTGGTACGCCAGCTGTTGCGATTCTGTATACGCGATGTACGGCTATATGAGCGAATTCATTAACTATTGCTCTACCAATGCTCTACTAACACATAGCCTTGGTAGGCTCAGTGATGCCAGTCTGCTATTGTGCGCTTGGTGTGTTTAGAGAGCAGAGACCAAATATATGTATATCTGAAATAGTGGTGGTACTATTGATGTTTGAAATTTACGGGGTCCAACCTGAATCTTCGTTGTCACTATTTCTGAAAACCAATAACAGGAACAAGACACAAAAGCGCATTACAGCTCTTAATATAGACATCCCTCCACGCGATGCACAATTTCTTCCAGATTTTGAACAGCTTTTGAATCAGTTTCCTGTAAGTTATTTAACTGCAAATGTTAACCTACTTGCGTCATCCGTCATGGTGTTTTTATCATTTTAAACATTCTAAACATAAAACAGTGATTGTTTAATGTTTGCGGTTACTCTTTTCAGGATCATGAGCAGTTATATACTGTGGTTGAGTCCGTGCTAGTGTCTCTGGTCATCCAATGTTGTAATCATGGACCAAGATCAAAGTTCATTCTCTTTGCTATTCGTAGTCTGTACAGTATTGGGTATATATACTGGGATTCTTTTCTACCGTCTCTTCTTTCTTCTGTCACCTCTGCAGAAATGTCGGTAAATATCTTTTCTACAACTTCGCCACAGTCAGATGTCGCCACGTCAGCGGCAGGTCCCAATTCCTCTAATATTCAGTCTCCAAATCCTGTATCTTCTCTAGTTTCAGCAAATGAACAGTCATGTACAGCTATAAGCAGTCTGCGTAAGTTGTGTTGTGAGATATTCATTTCTGCCATGGAATCGAACTTAAAGCCAAGTACTTATGCTGCTATTTTTAATCAAATTCTGAGCTGGTTGATAAACTGGGATTCAAGTCAGCTAGGGAGAGATGAGGTTGATGGAGTAAAACTGTATAAATGGGATAAGGCGTTATTTGAATGGCTACACAAGTGTTTAGGTCTTGTTAGGATGTTGGTTGAGGATAACAAATGCTGTGTGCCATTTTATGAACTGTTGAGAAGTAGATTGCATTTTTTGGAAAATTTGCCGGATGACGTGGCATTATTTACACTCGTATTTGAGGTTCATAGGAGACGCGATATGATGGCTTTGCACATGCAAATGTTGGATCAACATCTTCATTGCCCTACATTTTGGAATCAACGCCTTCTTAATCAGGCTGTCGTGAATACATTAAGTGAATCAAATACTAACCTAATACACTCACCTATTACATATCCCAGTGTGCTTGGAGAACCGTTGCATGGGGAGGTAATTACATTTCTTGATAAATTTTAACCCTTTTAGGCTTTTCAGTTATATTTCTAATTAGATGTGGCAATAGGAAATGTGTTGTTTTGTGCTGTAATGCTGTATTTGACCACTAAAAGGGATAATGGGCAAACACTAAATATTAAATAGAAAATGGAACGGGTCAAATGGGTCGAAAGTGAGCTGACTGAAGTGTACATACATGCTTATGTAATCAGAGACAAAATAACTAACTGTATGTATATAACTTGTGTACACACACACATATGTATATATGGATGTCATACGGACCCAGTACTCGGCCGGGGTCAACCTGGGTCGGGTCAGATCATGTTGATGTGGGTGGTGGTAAATGATTCAAATATTTAGGTGGGTGGGTGATCCAAAAATTTTAGGAAGTGGGGAAGTGGGAGCGAAGCTTCCGATTAGATTTAGAGTTTATATATCCAGGTCTTGTTTATGTTTAGGTGGCTTTGATACTATAATTTGCATTGTGACCAGAATTACTAGCCCCTCTCAAATCGGGCTGACTATCTTGTTTGTTCTTGTTTCAATTTAAATCAGATTCTACCAATGGTTCCATTGCCGAGAAACCTCTTTGAGCTAAACCCTAAGGCCCATTGGGCTACATGCTAGGCTAATACATAATCTAATATATATTATCCGACATTTCCCCACTAGCTAGAGCATAGATGTTGATCATGCCTAACTTGTTACAAATTTGATATTTTTACTTTCGGGTAAAACTTTAGTAAAAACATTAGCTTATTGTCTTTTTTTTTTTAAATTTATTTAGTTTTTTAATTTTGTTTTACATGAGGAGTTTTGATTGTTCCATCTTCAAGCTTTTTCCAAGTGAAGTGACAATTGACTTCTATGTGTGTATTATTTCATGGAATACAAGATTTTTTATTTTTTTTAATGTGAATCTGCATCCTTATCACACCGTAGGTTCATTGGTTTGGGTTGTGTTAATCCAATTTCACCAAGCAGATTTGGAAGCCAAACGAGTTTACAAGTAGTGTGTCCACAACCTTGTATTCTGATTCTGCACTTATTGAGACCCAACCCTCTATTTTTACTCTTTTGCCCTCGACGATAACACAATATTCGTAGTGGACAGCCTGCTTGTGGGAATATTTTAAATCCGTATGGATATGGTGGCCATGGTTTGATATAGAATGCCACACCATGGAGTACACTTACGCCTTTTGAGTGTATGGCTAAGAACTTCCTAATGTGAGGCTCTTAGAGATGACTTAAGTTGACTTAACACACTTATTGGAAATGCAATTTGAGGATGAGTAATTTTACAATAGTTTAGCTTCCCACCAATCCTTCTATACTTCTCTAGATCTTCAAGAAGGCCCCTTCATCTACTTTCAACTTAACATTTGATATCAGCAAAGCATTATTGTTTTTCAATTCAATCACTCTCTAGTCTCTTTGTACTCCGTATGTCCGAACAGTACTTACATTTATCTAAGCAGATCCCTTTTCTGTTGCGAGAAAGTTCAACCCCTAAGAAATATTTCAGTGGTCGTAGGTCTTTTGTTTGAAAGCGAGTTCCAAGATAACTTCCTAATGCCGACTTCATCACTTCCGGTAATTACTATATCATCCACATAGAACCAGAAGAATCCATCCTAAGTTATGGTGGGCAGCAGTGTTGGGGGTACTCTTAGGGGTACACCTCTCACTCAAAGCAGAACTTCTCTCTGGTATGTGTGTATTATGAGACACAAATGATGTAATAACTTATTATATATATTTACATCATAGAGGGGCATGCATATATAGAAGGGGGAACCACTTCTAAACCCTAAGGCCTACATATTGGGCTAGTACATAATCTAATGACTTACAACCTCCTAGATTGTTTTATTTAAGACATCGGATCAGTCTTTCAAGTAGATATTCTTAGCATTATCGGATTATCCTCTACCATATTTGAATATTTGAATTAATTGTATAGATATAGAGATATTATTTAGTTTCCTAATTATATTAGATTGTTCTCCCTATATAAAGGGGATTATATTGTATGTTGATATTCATTCAGAAATAATACCATAGACCACTTTTATGGTATCAGAGCTACGGCTCGAAAAACCCTAATACATACCTGACCCGCCAGCAAGCTTCTTCTTTTTTTCCGATCGCATGACGAAGGACAATGAACAGCCGGCATCCTCTGGTCAGGATACGAAACCGGTGCCCCTACACCCGGCGTATTCCGTGACCAATATCAATAGCAAGTTCGAACTCTTGACGGGAAAACTGTTACGTACACCTCCTGGGTAAAATTGTTTCGCCTTCACGCAGTCGCCTACAAGGTGCTGCATCATATCGACGGCACCGACCCACCACCCGAAACCGCTGCTGAATACCCTCAATGGGTCGAACTCGATGCTCTGGTCCTACAGTGGATCCTGAACACCGTGTCCGACTCCACTTTTCCCCGGTTAATGGAACAGGTCTCCACGGCTCGAGCCGCTTGGCTCAAGCTCGAAAAGACCTTTCTGAGTAACAAACAGGCCCGTGCCGCCGCCCTCGAAACACAATTTTGCAACCTAACCCTAGCCAACTGCTCTTCGGTCGAAGATTATTGCCAACGCCTACGGGATCTGGCCAACCAGCTTGAAGATGTCGATAACCCGGTCACGGAATCACGATTGGTCTTACAGTTAGTCAGAGGCCTCCCTCAAGAATACGATACTACTGCTTCACTCATTCACCAGCAGAAGGCCGATTGGGATGCTGCCTGCACGATGTTACAGGATGAAGTAATCCGAATGGCAGCCCGTCAATCATCTTCTTCCTCGTTCTCGTCGCTCAGCACCAACCCCAACAACCACACGCCGCCGCCGCCTCCAACAACCAGAACCCACCGCCGCTGAACTCTCCTGCTCCGAACCCTAACCCTTATCAGTCATACTCCAGGGGACGGGGACGGGGTAGGGACGCTCCGGTGGTCGTGGGGGACGAGGACGAGGTCAGCCTAGAAGTTCTGCTCCTTGGTTCCAGCAGATGCCAAGCTATCCCACATGGGCTTGGTGGTCGCCCCCACCTTGCCCTTACCCTACGGCTCCTTGGCAGCCAAATCAGTTCTCAAAACAGCCCACGGGCCACCAGTCCTCTCATGCATACAGCCAACAGGCCCAATCCGGCCCATCTGATGGAGTTGCTTCAGCCCAGTATACCGTTTTTCCAACCCGCAGCCCTCGGCCCCGCCACCCGGTTTTGGTTATAACGCACTTTGCCCTTCTGACTTGAGTGCAGCGTTCTCAGCCATGAATTTGCAGAATCAAGACCCCACTTCTTACATGGATACCGGAGCCGAGGCACACGTCACTCAAGACCAAGTATGATCAAACTCCCTTCTTCATCTACTGCTTGTACTAAACTTTTAGTCGGTAATGGCGCTTGTGTTCCCATTCTTAAGTCTGGAACGGCTTTTTTACCCTCCCTAACCGAACCTACATTTTACCTAATGTCCTATATAGTCCTCAGATTATTAAAAACCTTATTTCCGTTAGACGTTTTTCACGTGATAATTGGGTTTCTATAGAATTTGATCCATTTGGTTTTTCTTTGAAGGACCTGCACAATGGAAGACTTCTTTCTCGCCACAATAGCACTGGGGACTTATATCCTTTCACCGCACCTGCCCTGCCACCACAAGCCTGCTTTCTCACCACAACTTCTGAACCATGGCATGACCGTCTAGGCCATCCAGGAACCCAAGTTTTAGACGTTTTATCTCGTTTTTTTAATTTTCCTTGTAATAAAGACCATCGGTCTACATTTTGCAATTCTTGTCATATTTCAAATAGTAAACGTTTGCCTTTTTATTCATCTAATACATTTACGTTTGCTCCATTTGATATTATACATTGTGACTTGTGGACCTCACCTGTACCGAGTAAATCTGGTTATAAATATTACATGGTACTTATTGACAATTTTTCCAATTTTGTGTGGGTTTATCCTCTTAAATACAAATCTGAAACCTTTTCCACATTTACAAAATTTCATCGCCTCATTCACACCCAATTCAACCGTCTTATTAAAACATTCCAGTGTGATTTGGGTGGCGAGTTTGATAACAATGCCTTTAAAACTTTTTCCCAACAAAACGGGTTACTTTTCCGTTTTTCTTGCCCCCAAACGTCCTCCCAAAATGGCCGAGCGGAGCGTATGATCCGTCGCCTAAACGACATCATACGAGCCATCCTCATCCACGCCACTCTTCCACCCTCCTTTTGGGTAGAAGCCCTCCACACGGCCGCCTACCTACACAACATCCTTCCCACTAAACGCTTAAATTTTTTCACCCCAACCTTTGCCCTTTACCTTCGCCACCCTACCTATGACCACTTGCGAGTGTTCGGGTGCGCCTGCTACCCCAATACCTCGGCCACTCAACCTCACAAACTCGATCCCCGGGCGATTCGTTGCATCTTTCTTGGTTATCCACCCGATTTTCGTGGATACAGATGCTTCGATCCCACAACGGGTAAGGTTCATATCTCTAGACACGTCACCTTTGACGAGTCCACCTTCCCGTATACCATTCCTACCCCGCCCGCTTCCTATAGATTTTTGGACGATGACATTCCCACATCGTTCAACTTCTCTCCAACCCCACCTGTCACCATTCCCGGTCCAGCCCACCCGGCCCATCAACCCACTACCACACATACTACCCGGCCCAACATCAATCTTCCCAAACAGCCCATCACTTATACCCGTCGCCACCGTCCTAGTACCACAATCCAACAACCGGCCCAAACCCATACTACACCATCCAGCCCACCGGGTTTCCCACCCCAACAGCCCACGGCCCCACCTCAAAACCAACCGGCCCAATCCCAAAGTTCTCACCCTATGATTACCCGCTCCAAAACCGGTTCCTTAAAACCACCCGTCAACCTTCACACGTCCACCATCTCACCCGTCCCTACATCTTATGCCAAAGCCTTTTCGGACCCGAATTGGACACACGCCATGCAGGCGGAGTTTAATGCTTTGCAGGAAAATGAAACTTGGGATTTGGTCCCGCGACCGTCTGACAGCCCGATCATTCGTTGTATGTGGCTTTTTCGCCATAAGTTTAAAGCAGATGGGTCTTTAGAGCGGTACAAGGCACGGTTGGTAGTTAACGGTAAATCTCAGACAGTTGGCATTGATTGTGAAGATACATTTAGTCCGGTTGTAAAACCGGCTACCATACGCACTGTTTTATCCCTGGCCGTGTCACGTTCTTGGCCTATCCATCAGTTGGATGTCAAGAATGCGTTTCTTCACGGGCACTTACAGGAGACCGTCTTTATGCATCAGCCGCCTGGGTTTGTGGACAAGAGATACCCGAATTTTGTTTGTCGTTTGAAGAAGTCTTTATACGGCCTAAAGCAGGCCCCACGGGCATGGTATACTAGATTTGCTACATACATTGTTTCACAGGGCTTTCGCAGTAGCGCATGTGATACTTCTTTATTTGTGTACAACAAGGGCTCGCATGTGGCGTATCTGCTGTTATATGTCGATGACATTGTGCTTACTGCATCTTCGGATGCATTCTTACAGGATATCATTCGGTCGCTCTCACGAGAGTTTGCTATGACTGATCTTGGTCGCTTGCACCATTTTCTTGGTATCAAGGTCACGCATACTTCTCAGGGTTTGTTCCTTTCACAGTCTCAGTATACGAAGGACATCATTGACAGGGCAAAAATGACTTCATGCAAACCTTGTGTTACCCCAGTTGACCTTTCGTGCAAGCTTAGTGCTTCTGATGGCCCTTTATTTCATGATCCGACCTTGTACCGCAGCTTAGCCGGGGCCCTACAGTACTTGACATTTACAGTAATTAAATGTAAATATTAATGATTAGAAATTCCATAGCATCTTATTTCCCAAGATGGTGTAGTTATACTCTTATACTTTAGTCCCAATATGATAACTAAAGGTATGACAATGGTCTAGTAACTAGCTTGAAATTTTAGTTTATTTTTGCCCTGCTGATAATAACAGTTTTGTAACCCCCTATTTGGTCATAATTTTTTTCTATACTATTTCAAAATTATTAATTATAAGGTTGGGACATGACAAAGTACAATGATCAAAGTAGACCATTTTGAAAAGTGCGTTGCTATTCGATGGGATTTTCGCATTAATTGTTTATAGAATTCAAGAAAAAGGGACCGAAAGTGTTTGCGGGTCAACCTGACTCGTTTTGGTCCATATTTAGAGCTATCCTTTTTTACATGGACCTTTCTTTTATTAACCCACCCCATCTGCTCATTTTACCACATCTAGTTTTGGTAGATTACTTAAATATAATCTATGCATATAGGACATTGTGTTAACAATTCAAAAAGGAAGTCTTGACTGGGAGAGAGCTATCCGCTGTATTAGGCACGCCATAAGAAATACACCATCGCCTGATTGGTGGCGGCATGTGCTTGTGGTGGCACCATGTCACCGGCCCAATTCACAAGGATCAATACCAGGCGCTGTTTTTAGTTCTGATATGATCTGTGAGGCAACCATTGACCGGATTCTTGAACTCTTGAAGCTTACAAATTCAGGTAAGCTTACAAAGTATTATATTTAAGTTAAATGTGAATAATTTTAAATGTTTTTTTTTTTTGTCTAATATTTATTGCAGGTGTAAATTGTTGGCATGATTGGCTCATCTTTTCAGATTTGTTCTTTTTTCTAATGAAAAGTGCTTGCATGGATTTTGTTAATTTTGTTGACAAATTAGTTTTATGCTTAGCTGAAAAAGATCACCAAGTTCTCGAAACAAATCATGTCACATTGTTGTTTGCTCAGATTATTCGGGTTGAGCTTGTAACGAGTGCTTTAAACACAGACTCAAGAAAGGTTGTTTTGAATTTAAGAACTTCAAATCTAGTGGCTTTGCAATTACTTGATTCAATCCATAAAAAGGGTGTTTGGATTTGCATTTTGAAACTGATTATCTCATGCGATAAATTAGTTTCTGATTATTCAAAATCACATAATCACTTTCAAAATGCACACTTTATCCAAACACGCTCATAATGGTCCTATAATACTTGATTTGGATATAATTTATATATGTATATTCAACTGAAAATCCAGTTACATATGTAGGTGGAGACATTGAAAAAACTTTTGTCGTTTCATAAAGAAGCTAGAAGCCCGGATTTTAATAATCCCCAAAGTATTCTACTTGATTTTGTATGCAGTTGTGTGACCCTTCGTATATGGTCTCTGATCTCATCAGCCAGAGAATATTTAAATATGGAGAAACTTGTTAAAGCAAAAAAAATAGATGAATGGTGGCGGCAAGTAAGTAAAGGTATACTGTAGTAAAGGTGGCAAAGTGGCACTTTCAACCCATTTACTTATAAACAGGTCGATCTGGGTTGTGATGTGATTTATCTTTGATGGGTCAAAGGGGTCAAAATTCGCCCAAAATGTATGCTAAGTCATTTTACTCAGATTTAGAATATTATTGCAATAGTATAATTTTTGAAATCAGATTTAACATCCTAAATTATTTACTTAGGCCACCCAAGTATATTTTTTTTAATTAAAGCTACTCATATATTGAAACTACTTTATTTTTAGCATATCAAGGATAGACTGATACGATGATATTGCTGTCTTTTCAAAACATACAAGGGTGTTTTCATCATTAGGCATGTTTTTGGCCAGATTTCGTATAAACACAACTAAATACATAGTTGGTTGGCCTATAAAGTAGTTTTAATAATGGGTGATCTTATAAAAAAAAATTGAATGCATGGGTGGTCTCCACATACGTTACCTCTAAAAATTTAAAAATATTCAGAATTACCTGAATACATGGGTGGTCTCCAACCCGTAAAGGTTACCTGTTTTGCCCCCCTCCCCCCCCCCCCCCCCCCCCCCCACACACACACACACAAACACACTAGTAGATTTTTGCTTGACGGCTATTGTTGTTTTAAGGTGAATACATGATGGATTATATGGATTTGGATGACAAATCAATTGGGATGTTTTGGGTTGTATCTTACACCATGGCACAACCTGCTTGTGAGATGGTCATGACGTGGCTAACTTATGATGGATATACAGAATTACCTGAGGAAAATCCACAGGCTAACGGGACAATAACTGTTAGGCGGGAGGTTAATCCTGTGTCATTATCACTGTTGTCAGGATTTTCAATTAATTTGTGCCTGAAGTTGGTTTTTGAGATGGAAAATAATATGTTTTCTGGATTGGTAATCTCTATTAAAAAGCTTTAAAGAAATCTTAGTTATGCTCTTACATGTAAGTGATGTTTTCATTAACATGTGTTTTAATATTGCAGCATGCACCTAACATTGCTATGGTGGAGACGTATACTAGGTTGTTGCTTATTCAACCTCATTCATTGTTCCGTTCACTTTTAAGTGTAAGATTTGCATCACCGGAATCTTGAAACTTTTATTTATTCTTTTGAGGGCATTGTTCAAAAAGTCATATGGACTTTGGCTGAATTTATACATACGTCCTTGGACTTCATTTTATATGGGTTAAATCCTTGGACTTCATTTTTGTATGGTTAAATCCTTGGGCTTTTAGAACGTTCATTTTGTTGGGGACTTAGTTGTATTAAAAAGAGCCTCTTTGTTGTTTTGTAAAAGTTGAAGTGTTTAATCACGTAGTACATGACTTTTTCGTTAAAAAGAAATCTAGGGACCTTATCATTGAGTTTTAGAAGTTAGGATTTAAACATGCAAGTATGCAAATGCAACACTAGGGTGGGACTTGTGTACAAATTACAAATTCAGATAAATTCCATATGCGTTTTCGATAATTGCCCTTATTTTTCCTAATGTTTTACAGTTTGTGTTTTTTTATTTACTTCAACTTTGCAGCATCTGCATCAGAAGAATCCTCAAATTTTTAATAAACCTGGAGCTATAATTTTAGTGCTTGAAATTCTCAACTACCGGCTATTTTCCCTGTACAGGTGATTGGGACGAACAATTCAAAATATAATAAACTAATTTATATATATTCCTTTTTAGTGTTAATTTTTTCTCATGTTACTACAAAGAATGAATCAGGGCCATTAGTGACGTAAAACATTCGTAAATTAGGTTGCTGGATTACTTGATTCCAACCATTAATGTCACAAACGGTTTAACAAAACAATTATTATAGATTATATATCATATGTTCACTTACGTAGTTTTAGTACCATTGTAGGTACCAGGGGAAGAGCAAATCATTGATGTATGATGTTACCAAAATTCTGACCACATTAAAAGGCAAACGTGGAGATCATCGCGTATTTAGATTGGCTGAAAACTTGTGCATGAATCTCATTATGTCGTTAAGAGAATTCTTTTTTGTGAGGAAGGACGAGAAGGTTAGATATTTACTATTTAGCTATTTGAAGGTTAGATACTTACTATTTACTATTTAGCTATTTGAAATATATTAATAAAACATGCTGAACTAAGTCAAAAGTGTATTGTTTTAGAGTGTTCAAAAGGAACCTAAGGTTTTTTTTTATATATATATTTTATGTTATTTTTTTTATTTCATAATGAAATATATTAATAAAACATGCAGAACTATTTTACGATCTACTTTTGTATACTATTCCTTTTTTAATTAACTAATTAGAAAACAAATATAGGTACACTACAATAGTATTTATATTTATTTACTTAACATATATAATTCAGAATAAAATATAAATTCAAATATATATGTGTCAATGAATCCCTTATCTATTAGTTTAACTGATTTTTTTTCTTTTTTTTTTGTTTACATGATAATTGGCAACTGCTGTTACATCATTGGTTATCAGTTTTTATCTTAGCTTGCCTGTTGTAAAACAGGTAAGTAAGCTAGTTATATAATTTGTTTAATCATAGCCGACACTAAATATATATCAGTAATGAATAAATTTGGGAAAATCGTGTTTGGGGCAATTTAATCTGACTCAACCCATGTACAAAAGCTAGTTAAAAGAAAGTGGGCAAATGGTCGTCTGGGTTGAATGTCAGCAAAAAGTTACTCTAATGTGTAAATGATAAAACCACCTGAACTCATATTCTTCCAGCAGTGTACAGCAAATTTACCAGTTTTGTTCTAATGGGTAAGTGCAAAATATGCTTAAAGGGAAAAAAGTCAAATGGATCGTTCAGGTCAAACATGTTGAAAGTCTATCATAGTGTATTTTTAACACAATCTTGTAAAATCATATTTATTCTATCAGCCTACACACCAAAAGTTACATGTTATGATCCAAACCAATGTTGACCTGTTACGCAACCCTCCCGATTTGCCCTTATATATCAATCACCTTATTCAGACTTGTTTAAATCTGGAACAGGGACCTACTGAGTTCACAGAAACATTGAATCGTATAACCGTAATGACTCTTGCTGTCATTATTAAAACCCGTGGAATTTCTGATGCCGGTCACCTCTTATATCTTCAAACTATGTTAGAACAAATATTGGCCAATAGCACTCACACATGGTCCCTCAAAACCCTCTTTTACTTTCCATCTGTTCTTCGTGATGCCTTGATGGGGAGGACAGATAAGCGCCCTTAGCAATCCAAGCATGGAAGCAGGTCAGTTATTATTATTTTATTGATCCACAAAAAACATGTACAACTGTATCTATATGTATGAAGACACCAAATTTGTTGTAAAAATGTAAAATTATTCACCACATCAATTTTTTGTTAAGTATCATTTTTGACCCTTTGGAATTATGTTTTTTTTTTTCTAGTTCTATACCCTTTTTTAATTGCTTAATTTATATAATTGCTAAATATTCGACATGACAAAAAAAAAAAAAAAAAAAAAAATTGATTCGTACAAAACATATTATTAAAACAATCACATTGAGATCTTTAAATGACTTCATTATTGATTGTGAAACTTATTTTTTAATACTCACTTAAAAGTTGCTATTAAATAATGAAGTAAATAGAAATAAGGGCGCCTAAATATCTTAATATAAATGTGTACTTAGTTATTCCATAAAAAGAAAAAAATAAATTTTCAATTAACAGAAAATTACATATTCAAAATGGTATGCCTATAAATTTATTAAAAGTTAACTTAATCAAAGTACAATGTGAACAAAAGTTTATTCGTGTTAAGATATTTGATTTGAACATTTGGTGCATGCATTGGAGATGCCCTCATCAGCTATATTTTTTCATTTATATAAAAATTAAAGTATTGGGCATTTGATGTTTTTAGAATTTAGATAGTCCTAACTCCTAAGGGTATTATTGCCATTTACAGGCGGAAGCAACTGTGATCCATCAATGTACACAGCTACTCTCACCACCAGATGACCCCACTTATGTAATGACTTATATAAGTCGTAGTTTTCCTCAACACAGGCTATATCTTTGTGCTGGAGCATGGGTTCTGATGCGTGGGCACCCGGAGGATATCAACACAGGAAATCTGGTAAACAAAGTCATCTTTTTTCTTCTTAATTTCCAGAAGTGTTTAATGATTGAATGAGTCGGTTCGGGTTGTGTTTATTTCAAGCTAAAAGGAGACAATGTCAAATGTGTCGAACATGTCAAATGGTTCGAAATTGTGCATAGTATATTTTTAACTTTACAACCTCCTAAGTTATTTTCTTGAAAGATTTTGTGAGGGGTTGGCAGAAACTGAACCATTTACCAAATTAGCTGGCGCCATTTGATTAACCGACGGTTTTGGCTCTAAAAAACAGTATTCTCGTTTGGTTTTGATTTCATGTGGAAAGCCAAACCGCTTCATGTTAATGTCTTAGTGTTTGTAATGTAATATTTTTATTATGGGCTATTGGGCTAACATGTTATTTTGGGCCGAAAACAACTTTTGGGACAAAAACGTAGTTGTATAAATAGTGTTATTTTTTATGCCTTTGTTTTGATAATTTCACCACACTATTAGGCTGAAAATGTCCCAAAGGGACATGGTGTGGTGGTAAGGTGCCTTCCCCCCATCCAAGAGGTGGAGGGTTCAAATCCTGCAAGGTATAGGAGTATACCTTTCAAAAAAAAAGAAAGAAAATTTAGCCTGAAAACATCTATGTTGCTCAGTGTTGGGCCTAAACCCGAACACATTGGCCAAAACCGATTACAATGAACAATTTGGTCCATTTTGTGACCCATCCCTATCCCTTGTATGTAACATTTTGTTACATCCTAAATTCATTTTGAGCCGTCCCTCGATCCTCCCATCTTGCCACCTCTACCTGAGACTTCCGAAGTCCAATCTATTGTTATACTTTGTTCCTATACTTATGTCACATCTCATTTTATCATTATCTCTCTCCACAGTTTTATAATCTCTTTCTTACAGGGACGTGTGCTCAGGGAATTTTCCCCTGAGGAAGTGACTTCGAATGTATATACCATGGTGGACATCATTCTGCATAATATTCACTAGAGCTACAACAACATGCACATTCCATGCAGGTTTCACTATGAGAATTTGTGGTCCTTTTTTAAAACTATATTCACTTGTTTTTCCAGTTAACTAGCCCCATAAAGTAATAATAATAGCTCATTTTGGTTTCAATATCATAGGATATTATTTCAAATACATGTGACAATCTGGCAAAATTTATTTGGATCCACGAGTTACTGCCTCCAGATATATTACTTTTGGCCCTAACTGACCGTGATGATGACCCTCATGCGTTGTCTATTGTGGTAGGTTAAAAACATATCTGTTTTTTGAGAATTTTCATCCTCCTCCCTTCCTTTATATTGGTTTTATTTGTCTTTTAGGTAAATTTACTTGAACGAAAGAGCTTCAACAGAGGATAAATTTTTATATTGCTGATCGGGCAATCCTGACCATTGGCTTCAAAATGGAGTTTTTTAAACGTGTTGACTTGCAGAAGGCTCTTGGCAATCATTTGTCATGGAATCAAAAGTATGTTTGTTTAATTTTTTGTTATAATAAAAACTTATTATAACCAGTGTTGACTGTGTTGTTGTTTAATCCATTTACTATATGAAGGATTGGTTTAACTATACTAGAAGGTTATGTTATATAGCACTTATTACCTGTTTCTGATGCTTCTAAATGTGTTTTTCAGGTACCCAACATATTTTGATGATATTGCAGCACGTTTATTCCCTGTGATCCCCTTAATCATATATAGACTTATCGAAAATGATGCCACAGAAGCCGCTGATAGGATTCTTCAATTATATTCATCTTTTCTTCATTATTATTCTTTGAATTTTACATTCGTGCGTGATATTCTTGCCTATTTCTATGGACATCTACCTTCGAAGCTCATTCTTCGGATACTGAATGTACTCGATACAAAAAAGGTAAGGCTTATCCCATTTCAGATTTCCCCTACCCTATTAAATTGTCACAAAACATTTTCTGCCCGAATTTGTTAAGATTATTTTATGTATATTAGTGTGTCTAATATGGTTGCATAAATTACATAACTTTAATAATAATCCGAACTTTTGTTGAATTCACAAATAAATATGTAGAATTTTTTTTATAGATATATTTTTGGAAAAATTACAGAAATCGTCCTTTATATTTACAACGTTTTTTCAGTGGTTGTCCTTTAACTTTGAAATTGATGAGATTCGTCCTTTATGTTGTAAAATCTTGCAGCTTTTGTCCTTTTCACTAACGAACGTTAGATTTTCTAGTTAAATCCAGTCATGTGCATTACACATGAGGGTAAAATGTCTTTTTACTCTTTAGGGACTAGTGTAATTAAATTATAATTTTGATCCAAAATTAAAAAAATGCATTTTACTCTTTAACCCCTCTCTTTCTATCTCACTATATCTTTGTCTTTCTATCTTTGTAAACACACAAAAAAACCCCCCACCAATGTAAGTATGTACCCACCAACCACCACACCACCTCCACCTGACCCCCACCACCATTAGCATCATCGTTGTCTTCATTTGAAATCCGAACTCCCAGAACATTAAAAACTACCAACATCCCCTCCCCCTTCTAAATCTGAAATCCTAAACCCATCTTCCACCACTGCAGCATCCTATGTACTTATTTTTGTTGTCAAACGAGCTACTAATCGACCCGTCTTCAAAATTTGACCCGGGCCCTAAAAGTTCCATTTACATATTTCTAAGAACCTCTTCCACTCCACTGCTGTTTGGTGACCCATAAGTGTTATCAGGGAGGAATTCTTTACATTTGATAAACATGATTGAGATGAGGCCTGAGGCGAAAACAGGCTTTGACTGTTTGATGACGAGCTTCCACCTAATGGTGAGTTATACACAGAACATTCTACAACTGGAGAATGATTCCAAGGTGAAGAATTGGTCATTTGAAGTATGAGGCGAAGCGACAGACGCTTCTTGGTGACGCATGTGATCAGGTAGCCATTGTTGTTCAAGATTTGGAAATGCGAACCCGTTAAACAAAAGGGTTCAATCGGGCCAGGTTGGTTGTACAGCCGGTTATGGATAGCTGCTCCCGAGCTTCGACTTTTTTGGGATGTCTGCAGCCGTTGAATATGATTTGAGTTTGAGGGATGAATTTGGGAATTAGATTTTTAAATTTAAAGATAAGAGATGAATGAGAGAGATATTTGTTTATTTTGTTTTAATTATTATTATTAAACTAGTTAATTAGATTGATAAAATGACTAAGTTACCCTTATGTGATCATATTTAACTAGAAATTTAACTAGGTTAATTCCAAAGGACGAAAACTGCAAGATTTTACAACATAAAGAACCATTCTCATCAATTTTGAAGTTAAAGGACAATCACTGAAAAACGCTGTAAACATAAAGGACGATTTCTGTAATTTTTCCTATATTTTTTTTTGCATAATTAAATCCCTATACTTATAAACTGTAGCATTAGGTCCTTTTATTAAGTTTAGGGACTCATCATGCAAAAAGGACCTTTTTATAAATAATAAACTGCAGGTATTTTTGTCAATGTCCAGCTGACTTATGTGCAAAGATGAAATGCCCATATGGTTTCTTGAATATTTACCTAGAAAGGTTTTGGAGGTTCTCTGCATTAAGAATATACTTTGGTGACTTTCGTCCCGTTTGACCAAATTACCCTGTTTTCATTTTGCTATTTTTCATTTGACCCATTAGAGATTAAATACGTGTTACGACAAATTCGTAAGTAAAGTAATTATAATTACTACGTTTTCACTACACACTTTTTTTTTCTTCCAGGTGCCATTTTCCAAGTTTTTTCAAGAATACATGAATTCATCAGACACCACATGTCCCCCACTTGAGTACTTTGAATCTCTTTTGTTAAATCTTGTGAATAATGTCATCCCTCCCTTACAAAACTCAAAAGATGAGGGGCAAAATCATAGTTATAACCCCTACAACTAACCAATCAGGATCACCAAATGCTTTTAAACCTCAAATAGCATTTTATCAAATACAAGATCCCGGAACATATACACAACTCATTCTTGAAACTGCAGTTATAGAAATATTGTCTCTCCCGGTAACCGCAACACAAATTATTTCAGCATTTGTACAGATAATTGTAAAAATAGATAAAGTACAGCCTAATCTTACTCAATCTAATAATGGTTTCCGTATATCACCAAGTAGTTTAGATACATCTTCTGAAAGCAACAATTATTCTGGGGGCTGCGGGTCAAACCCTTTGACCACAGGGTTTGAAATCTCAAACTTAGTTTCGGTAATCCAAGCTTGTGGTCTTTTGTTGGCTCAGCTTCCTGTTGAGTTCCACAATAAGCTTTATGAAGAGGTGTCAAGCGTGATTAAAGATAAGATATTACACTCTGTTGTTGGGTATGCATTGGATCCAACATGGGCTGCTCAAGAACATACCTTAACTGCCCTTGGTAAGTTCTCATTGTTTATCTTGCCAATTTTGGTTTGTTATTGCTTTTCCGTCCCATGTGGTAAAATAGAAAAATGTCTTAAAACAGAAACCGGTCAAATGCATCGGGTAGAAGTTTCCTAAAAGTGTGTTTTTAGTGCATAAAACCTCCTAAATCTTTATATTCAAAGTTGTATATTAGTTCTAAAGTAATAGGGTCCTGTTTGGTACGGGGTAATGGAATGAATTAGGGAATGGAATGGATGAGGTAATGGAATGGACAAGGTAATGGAATGGATCATTACCATTCCATGTCTTGTTTGGTTGCCATGTGGGAATGAAACAAAACATTACTTTGTGTTGTTGGATAGGCAGGAAAAGACGAAGGAATAAAATCGATGGTGAGTGGCGGTGGTGGTTAGAAGCTGTGATAGTGGGTGGTGATATGTGGCGGTAGTGACAGTGGTGGGTGGCGGCGGCGGCAACGGTGGAAGGTGGAGGTGGATGGTCGTGATGGTGGGGTGGGCGACGACGGTAAGTATTGGCGGCGGTGGGTGGTGGTTGGTGCGGTGATGGTAGGTGGTTGGTGGTTGTGTGTGGCGGTGGTGGGTCGTGGAGATGGTGGTGGTGGGTGGAGGTGGAGGTGGATGGCGATGATGTGGGTGGGTGAAGGTAGTGGTGGCGGTGGTTGGTGGCGGTGACGGTGGTGGGTGCTGACGGCGGTAGTGGGTGGTAGTGGCATCGGTGGTACGCGACGAAGTTGGTGGTGGGAGACGGTGGTGAGTAGTGTTGGCGGTGGTGGTGGGTGGTGATGATGGTGGTGGTGGTGATGGTGGTGGTGGGTGGTGACGATGGTGGTGTTGTGGTGGTGGTGGCGGGTGGTGAAGATGGTGGTAGGTGGTAGGTGGTGGTGGGTGGTGACGATGGTGGTTGGTGGTGGTGGTGGGTGGTGAAGATGGTGGTAGGTGGTGGTGGGTGGTGACGATGGTGGTTGGTGGTGGTGGTGGCGGATGGTGGCTTATGATGTTGTTAATGAAGGGTGAATAAGGATGAAATGAAAAAAAAACATGGGGAGTGGATGGAATGGTTTTGAGGGAATGGAATGCCTTTTGGAATGGGTGATTCCATTCCTATGACCAACCAAACACACTATTTTTCATTCCCGCGTAATAGTCCATTCCATTCCTTCTTTCATTCCATCATACCAAACGCTACCATATAGTTCTTGTAATAAAATCTAAGACACTAGTTACATTTAATTTTTTGTTAATATATTGAACAAAATGTGCCATGGGTCAATCGACCAGACCAATTATCTGACTTGTACAAAAATATACCTATTTTATCCCTTTGACTAGTTGGCAACCTACCTGCCCCACACATTTTGCCACCTCTCCATCTCATAATAAGTGGGATCCAACATACAGTTATTTTGAAGCATTGCATTGTTCTAGGGTGGTCTCTATGCTTGTGTATATATATATATATATATATGTTATATTATGTTATGCCAAAGTTTAAAAGAACGGAAACGAGCCTCGAGGCGTTTTCCCTTCGCCTCATGAGGCGTAAGCCTTGAGGCGAACCGAAGCGTAAGCTCGAGGCGCAGTCAAAAAATAAATATAAAAATTATGTGTCTGTAAAAAATAAAATACTTGACCTAGAAAAGTCTAAAACATCAAAAATACACATTAAAAATAAAATAATTAACTCAAAAAGTCAAACACCAAAAAAACACATAAAAACACCCTAAACCACCCGAGGCGCACCTGAGGCGCACATTTTCTTAGCGCCTCATCCCTAAGAGGCGTATGTACAATCTGAACCCATGAGGCGCGCCTCAGACTCGTTTTCTTAGAGCTTCGCCTCGAGGCGCACCTCGAGGCGTACGCCTCACCCGTTTTTTTTAAACCATGTGTTATGCATTCACTACTCTTTTTAGTATTTTGTGTTTGCCTAATTATTCATAAATATATAGTGTGCGTTTGTTTTTTCGAGCTGGGGGTCTCTCTGGAAGCAGCCTCTCTATCTCTAAAGATAGGGTAAGGCTTGCCTACATCTTACCCTCCCCAGACCCTACTAATAGCGCCGCTATTTTGTGGGATTTCCTGGGTACGGTTGTTGTTGTTGTTGTTGCATTGTTCTAGGAATGGAGGTAGTATGCATCAGGGTTAACTACTAAAGATATAGATATTAGAGGTCATTCATTGATTTAATACTGTATTGGAACTTCAACCAATTTGACAAATATATTCATTTATTTCTGAAATTGATTAATCAGGACACGTTTTAAGCACGAAATTTGTCATGTCAAACAATATGTATAAATATTTGGCATGGCATTTAAGCAGTCTGACACCTATATATCTTTTCATTCACTTTTCAAATATAAGTTTTAAATTGGTTAATTGTCATGGATGTTTGTTAAGTTGGTGAATGATTGATAGTATAAGTGTCTCTTTGTAGTGAACCATATTATTTTATTAGTTATTACTGTGATCATCTACTGCATATTCAATCTTCTGGACTGAATAGGTGTTTATATCTAGTTTCTTCTTGTTCGTTACCCATAAATTAGAGGTGGAAAAAAGAGCAGTGCACAAGGATTGTTAACAGATCAAACGGGTAAATTTATTGCGGGTTGAGGACTCACAAACACCTTTTTGTCTTGTAAATAACTAATGTTTTTTTAAATGTGATTAGAAAAAGGCAAATAGAACAAAGTACAAATGAATTTTACGGTTTCTTTTGATTTTAGCAACCAATTTTACGAATGGCATGTTCAACCGGTTCAGTCTTTTTGTTGATTTTGTGTGGTATCTTATTTGTCATTATAGTGCATGGCTGTTTTTAAATGTGTCTTATAAAGACGTATTTTCATACTTGTAAATAAATTTGTTTTTATCTTCTCATAAGCACTTTTTGCATTCGTTTCCACCTGATATGGCGACCAGGGTGGTTTCAATTTACATTGGTTAAGATGAGTCTGGTTGCTATAATTTTTTCAAGATTCTGTCGAACAAAGAACAAACTATAAACTAAAATGAATTGTAGTAAATTATAAGTTGGTCTCTATTTGCATCTTCTAGAAAGTTGGTTGCTAGAATAGGGAAAGAATGTGTAAAGCTTGTTTCTATTTTATGCAGCTTGCCCTTAAAAACACGGTAGGTTACAGTAACATTCTAATTTTTTATTTGAAACTCTTTATGAGGTTCTATACTTCTATGGATAACAGAATACACCCAGGTTGACTTTTAAACTGCTCGACCCGTTTTCATTGTAGCCAACTATATGAATTATACCCATTTGACGTGTTAGAGCGAGGTGTAATCCAAATTGGTTCGTTTTATCATCAAAGGGGTCTAAATAGCCACCTCTGTGCAGTGCACATAACCAAATAACTTATTTTGAGGCTTTGTGCAGTGCACATCTCTGTTTTTTTCACATAATTCTCGTAATAATGCAGGAAATGTGGTGGCCTTGATCCATGCATTCTTCTGAATCTTCCACAGCAATGGTTAGACAGTACACATCTCCTCATAAACCACCTAAGGCCTGTTTCATCTGTCTCAATGCTTAGAATAGCCTTTCGTATAATCGGGCCTTTGCTGCCAAGATTAGCAAATGCTCATAGTCTCTTCATGAAGGTATTGGAAAGATAAATTTAGGGGTGGGGGTTAAGGTTTTGGAGTTCAAGATCTGGGTTTGATAGTGTTCAGGGTCCGAATCGGCCGATCCTGACCAAAAACTGTGCGGAACCGCTAACTTTGGTTCTGGAGAATGACAACCCAAACTAGCCGAGTTGGGTGGTTCAGCCGGGCCAAATGTTTAACAATTTGAATTTTTTTTTTCAAAAATTAATAGTTTGTATTAAAATATATTACATGTATTAAAATACATTTACTTAATTACATATGCTGAAAATGAAAAAATAAAATTATAAATAAAGAAGTTGAACGGCCGATTCCAAGTTCCAAACCTGACAGAACCGCTAAGCCCGGAAAATCGCAAAAACTGAACCATGAACCGAACTGTTTAGATCTCAAACCTGCCACTTGTTTCGGTTTGGTCGGTTTCAACAGTGAAGTGTTGGGTTTAATAAAATCCATTCCCATTCAATCATGCTATCAAACCTATACCCATAGTGATTCCCCAGTGCAACTTCTGATTTGTTTTTAATCAATTCTTTCCAGACACTTGAACTGCTTTTAAGCACGATGGTGGATGTGTTCGGGAAGAATACTAAACCATCGACTCCTGTTGAAGCATCAGACATAACAGATCTTATCGACTTCCTGTAAGACTACACTCAACCAGTTATATAACTGAGTTTGTTAATTTGACCCGTTAATTGTAAATTGTGTTGCTTTAATGTTAAGGGTATCAATCGTGTCGGGTTGATGGGTTGGCGGGTTGATGGGTTGAAATGTGCAACCCGAACCGACCCATATTAGTATTCGTGTCAAATATTTCAACCCTAACCCGACCCACATAAAATCCGGGTCAACCCGAAGACGACCCATTTAACCATATTTTTAAATGAGTAATACGTGTTCATGCGTTATAAGCGGGTTATCAATAAAATGTTTAATGGTGAGCATATAAGTGTGACAAATAAATAATATAGTGTGCAAAAAATAACACAATTATAACTAACCATGTAAATAGAAATGGAAAAACAAAAACAAAAATATATTTTTTTTTCTAAATACTTAAACGGGTCAACACATTTTATATATGTGTCAACCTGAACCTGACCCGTTTTTTTAAAACGGGTCGTGTTAGTTGACCCAAATCTATTTTTTTTCGTGTCGGGTTCGGGTCGGTTTTCAGGTTGTGTCAATAATTGCCGCCCCTATTTAATGTCTATATTTAGTCTTGTTTACTTCTCTGTTGCCTGTTTGTAGCCGGGGGTCTTTCTGGAAGTAAGGTTTACCTATATCCTACCCTCCCCTGAGCCTATAGATAGATGGCTTTGCTATTGTGAGATTTACTGGGTATGACTGTTGTAAATGGGTCACTTTGAGTAGTCTATCAAAACTGCTCAACAAATCAAACGCGACCGATTTAAAGTAACCCAAAGTCATTTTGAATCCATACAACCTTCTAAGTTGTTTTTATTCAACAAATTCAGATAATTATTGTAACTAATTTGTTTTTGTATACATAACACATAAAATTTACAAAGAAAAAACTATAATAGTTATCAATCTTTGCAAGCCAACCCAAGCACGTTTTGACCTGCACTAAAAGATGATTTGTTTCAACTGGAACTCCTGTCTTTAGTCTTTACCACCTCTACCATCAGCAATAAACGTATAAAATTTGGTCCGCAGTTGTCCAAATAGCAGTTTTAATATATTGTGATACGATTCATACGAAAGCAATTAACTTAGTTAATAATGTTTATTTTTGCTATTACTTTTCAGTCACCATGTGGTGCATTATGAAGGTCAGGGCGGGCCTGTACAACCCAATTCAAAACCGAGGCCTGATGTATTGATTTTATGCGGTAGAGCCATTGAAAACATGCGTTCAGATGTTCAACATCTTCTTTCTCATTTAAAACCCGACGTAAGCTGTTCCATTTATGCTGCAAGTAATCCAACACACTCTCAAAACCTCTCCTAACTTCAGGTTCTTCATTGTTCCCTTCTCTCTGTAAATCGTAATAACTTACAGAATTCGTATCGATGTTAGGTTTTTCATTATATAATTGGCCAAATTGTACATTTGAGGGCAAGTTTTTTTCTGTTTGATGAATGGGCTCTGTTTAGTAGTATTTTTTTTGGTAACTATGAGAACCACATACCTTGGTAACCAATGGGAACCACATAAAGCGTAAGTATACACCACACAAACGATGAATGTTGTATATGAACACGAGACATCGGCTGGATGAGAACCATATGTTTACCACTGCGTTACTCCTGAAGGTTTCTAATTTGATTATAATTCGAAAAGGAAATGAATAAAAATGTTGGTTACGTTAAGGGAGTGTTTGGGATTGCTTCCTAATACACTTATGTGATTATTTGCGAGTGAAATAAGCAGTTTGAAGGATCAATCTAAACTGCTTATTGCAAATAAACAATCCCAACACCTCCTAATTCATCACTTTTGATGTGTTGGTAGCTCAAAACACATTTCTAATGCATATAATATCCTAAATTGTTTTACAATTGAGATTATTTTTGTCAAATGCATAACTCTGGTAGTTATATTTGGTGTGTTAGTAGCTAAATTGTTTTAAATTGTTACGTTTTGTGTTTTTCTATATAACACTATGCCAAAAGAACATAAAACATTATGTCTAAAATTTAAAACACAATGTCTATATAGACTTTTCACACTTTGTACGAAAAATGCGTTTTGTACATACTACATAATGATTTTTGATTGGTTGGTTGATTAAAAAAAACCTTCACGCCACCACCACCCCGTGGTTTTTTGGAGGTTGAAGGGAATTGATGTGGTTGTCATATGTCGCTACATGTCTCCCTTCATTGTATGACCATACTGTGTAGTCTAATGGCCCCTTCATCTAACAAAAAACAATTAGATATACAAATTTATAAACCAAAACATTGGCCAGGGATTGTTTGGGTGTTTGGTTCACCTAAATGACACCGTTAAATTAGGCAAGAAAAGTCTTACCCATTGAGTTTTAAAATGATGCAGAATAAAATGTACTCCTTTGTCCCTTCACACGTGTTCATCCTCACCTGACCACTCACGCACCACTTCCTCGACCCACCACCACTCCCTCCGCCACCAACCACCACATCGGCATATATTTACTAGTTCCAACACGAGTTTAGAGTATCGTACAAATTCTTGACCATTCATGCCTTTTAGTGGTTTATCACTTAATAGCACAATGGTTGCCAAACAACTCCTAAGTGTTTTTCTCCTCAAATAAATAGACCTAGGGCTGTTCACGAGCCGAGTCGATCCGAACGAAGCTTTGCTCGTACTTGGCTCGTTTACAAACCGAACCGAGCGGAGCGGCTCGTTTACAATCGAGCCAAAAACCGAACGAGCATTCTTCGAGCGTAAATTTTCTGAGCGAGCGTCGAGCGAGAATCGAGCGGAAAATAATTTGGACGATTATAAAATTGGGATGTTTCCGTCGATGTTTTCATTGTCGGGTGATAACGAAGGTCAAAATGTCCGATGCTAACACTAATATTGAGATCCCAGTGTCCAAGGATAAGACTTAGATTGAGGCTGGTGAGGTGATAAGCATACGTCAGACAACTATTGTTGCATTGTGACGTAGATGTGATATCAAGCGACAATTAGCGATGGACAACTATTAACATAAAGAAGTCAAGACTGTCACCTAATGACTTATTGTTTTACTATTAAATCTAGTGTTAATTTTTTATTGTGTTAAGTGGGCTGGTTATATTTTATTTGCATATACTAAGTCAAATCCAATAGAATTTTATATATAAAGCCATAAATTTATCTGTAGATTGTGTGTATATTTATTATTAAATAAATAAAATTTATTCGAGCCAAACCGAGCCGAGCGTACCTTTGCTCGTGCTTGGCTCATTTACAAACCGAACCGAGCCGATCGGCTCATATACATTCGAGCGAAAGATCAAGCGAGCATTTTTCGAGCATTTTCCGAACAAGCGGCGAGCGATTTGAACAGCCCTAAATAGACCTATTCTCACCTCTAATATGAAGCCGTAATTTGCAAAAATAAAATAAAGTAAATGAATGAAATAGTTATAAATATTAATACTAAGCATATAAGTTGAGATAAACCACATACATACACACGGACCAATTGTACACCTTCAACCTAACATTTCACTATAGATTTTTTTTTTTTACCACAATCAACACGGATCACACAACACTTTCATAGATGCTTCGTTTATTTTTCACTGCAACAAGAAAAAAGAATAAAAAATAAGCAATACTATTTACATAATCAAGTTTTGTTTGACTAAAGCTCAAGGTTGAGTTCAAGTTTAACCGTTTGAAGCTTTGTGTTTAAAGCTCAATCAGACTTTCAAGTAATTTAGTGACCTCGAGTTTAGTTCTTTTGTTTCTTATTTATTATATAATTATCCTATATGTTTAAGTAGGAACTTCCATGAATAGTAATCTGTGCCACGTGTTATTCTGTTTTAAGTCTTTTTACTTTTGTTTTTTCTTAACAACTTCTCTTTCGGCGCGGTTGGTTACGTTGTCTTGCACTCCTCCATTCTACCCGGGTTCGACTCCTTTGGTGTGCAATAACAATTTTTTTTCTTACATTACAATAGTGGCAGCCTGCTGCTTGGCATCACTTGATTGGACCCCTAATATCAGGCGCGTCCTGCCCACGTGTTGACCTAAGCCATATTTGCTTATACTCTTGTTACTTTTTACTTGCACATATTTAAAATACCAAGCATAAAACTTGAACTTGTTTAAGTTTAGCTCGTGTTAAGAACCGATCTTAATTATTTTACAAACAATTTGACCCCCAAACAAAATATCCATCGTCTTTGACACAGGGGCATATTTATGCCTAGGCTAGGGTGTCCAGGCTACCCCTCAACTTTGTATCTTAAGTGTAAATTTTATTTTATTGCATTTTATTCATAGAATACCGCTGAGTAAATATGAGGATACCATTGAACAAATATTAAGTTAACTTTCACGGCTTAATATTATGGTATCTGAGTTTTTTTTTTCTAGCAGCCATGCGAGCTCTGCAGCTAGTATGAAAATGATATGTAATAAAAAGAAGAAAAAGAAACGAGAAGGCAAATTAAATTATTTAAATGTTAAAGTTTAGGAAAATAAATGCATGACATAATAACACCTTAACTTAATAATATGTTTTTCAAAGTGACATTGCTTTATAGTTTTATTACTACCATGCTTAGTACTTAGCTATCCCCTTCAATTACTACTTAAACGACCTTCGTTTTCCCTATTCATGCATGATATCTAAAATCAAAGGGGCTCAATTATTCTACTCGCACAGGGTTCTGAGAGCCAAGGGCAAATATGGCTTTAAAAACCCGAAGGGCACAAATATATTAGGCATTTTAACTTAATTTTTATATTTTTATCATTATTGGATTAATGCATAGAAAAAAATTGGGATACCCTTGAGTTTTTGGGCTAGATCCGCTACTGCAGCCCGACATATGCTATACACGTTTTTTGTTTTGTTAAAAATGTGTAAAGTTTACCTATGTTTGTTCTTATTAGTCTCGTCAGCTGCCATTTTTTCGAACAAGCTTCCATCGAAAACAGATCTGATGGCGTCCTTTTTCAATAACCCGTCTTTGTCCTTAGCCATGTAATACAACATACTCCATTCTACAAAAGCACCAAACCTACACAATACACTGGATCATCCCATATTTATAGAAAAAATATATTAAGAGTCGCGTATTCTTACATTCCTACATAATCTTTAGGTTCCCGTTTTCCTTTAATAAACTCGTTCAATTCGTTTGCTGTCAAGGCATCCGGTTGTGTTTTTGCGTATTTCTGGAATATCTCCTCAAACTTGGAATCAACAAACCTAAAACACAAAGTTAAGTGGTTATTAGTCAGATAGAATATAGGCATAAGTAAATAAAAGTTGGTAGTGTATATTCATCTTCAAAACCAATATGAACGTTAGGGGGTGTTTGGGATTGGTTTATCATCACACATTTTATAGTTGGTATATCTTAGGGTTCTCTCTAATTCTAATACAAAATTACATAGCTCGTTCAAAAGCTGGTGGACTCATACTTGGATCAACTAGACAGAGACAAATGGACTAGAAATGAGCCCAACTTTAAAAGAAAAGTTTCAGCGTGTTTGTAGTTATGGGGCCAATAAATAATGGACAGACATCTCAACAAGCCAAAGCCTGGCTGTTTCATTAAAACTTATTATTAGATTTTAAATTTTGTTAATGAATAATTTTCTTTGTTCACAACCCATGAAGTCCATGTAACGCAGGGTCTAATAAATATTTCTTCCCTTTAAAAACATACAATTACATAGAGATACCTTCCATGTGCATCATAGACGCCAGAGTCACTTCCATGTATCGCCAGTTTTATGTTTTCAACGATGATCGGAAAAGTAGATTAGGAAACTTCTTTCCCTGCTTCAAACAAACAAGCAAATGTTGTTCTGACTTGACTATAAACACGTGTTTTACACAAGGGACGACAATAATGCATCTAAAAAAACTAACAAGTTATTAAATTAGCCTAATAACTAGCCAACAATTTGTTAGTTACCGATTCTATTGCTCATGTATGGTAAAACTAAATATATGTATTACATGTTTATGTATGTGAACGTAAGTTATTTAAATGTCTTAATAAATACAATTAATAAATACTTTAAAATTGGATGCAAATGAATCTAACAGCTAGTCCAAATTAAGACAAAAGGATAAAAATGTAATTTACAAACTGCTATGCATAAAACATTTGTACCAAACACATAATAGGTTTTTAAGGCTTCTTAAAATTAAATGAAAAGTACTATCTTATCCCAAAAAATTGTATTTTATAGAAGTATAGATATAGATAGTTTTATTCTTTATAATACATACTTTTTTTCCTAATTTTGGACGGGTCGACCCATTAAATTAAATGGGTGAAACAGGCCCAATCCAAACAAGACATGTTTAATTAATTGGTGTAAAATAACTCAATCCAAAAAACGACAGGTTAATTAAACGGGTCAGCCCAAAACCTTATTGTTGTGCGCAGAATCCATTGTCAAACCGAAACCCCTTATAATTTTTTCATGACACTTACTTGCTTGTGGGTTCTAATGTTGCCCTTACTTCAAGTATACTTCTTCATGTTAGACCCAAGTAATGGAGCTTGATTGCCCCATTTCACGCTCAACTTCACACACGGTTTCACGCTTGCACACCGCACCCTTTCGTGATTATTGCGTTTTTTGTGTAGCTCGTGGTTTGAATCACCGGTGAAAACTAAGAATTTGAAAACATGACCGGTGCCAACAGTCGTGTTCACTAAAAAAAAATCCTAATTTACCTTCATTTACACACTATATAAACCAATTTTAGTCACCAACTTCTACTCATCAATTTCTTCTCAAGATGTATCCTTATGAAACCCATTCAATCCCAACTTTAGATCACCTGACAAGCCATGAACTGTCCGAACACCTCCAACACGCCAAACACTCAAATGTCGGTTACTTATCCGATTAATCGAAATTTTTTGAAAATGTTGGCATTCCAAATCGCAACCTTTTTAGCATCTACAAAACATGCCTATGAATGTGTTTGGTTATCAACTGAACGTTATGGGTTTTCAACCACAAGCTCAAATGTCACAACCCTTTTATTTTTCCCAAGTCACAAACCGAAGTGGTGTCCGAGATGCCACCGGAAAAGGAGGGAACATCAAAATATCGAAAAGGGTGGCATAAGTAAAAAAATGAAGACGTGCAAAAGAACAAGAAAATGCATACGATGTGGTCATCGGTTGAATAAGTATTTATTTTTATCATCTCTAAATTTTATTTGTTTTACATCATTATAATCATTTTTTAGTAATTTTACTTTTTATTTGTTTATGTACATTGTTAAAATAACTTTTGTATATATATATATATATATATATATATATATATATATATATGATTTAGCAAATTATCAACAAGCAAACAAGTTTGGGGCTAGCATTATCGACAAGTTTTCACCCAAATAAAGAAAGCAAATGACTACCGTACTAAGGATCAAATAACGAGTAAGTTTACAGATTTGAGGATTAAAATATCCTTACCGTACTACTTGCCTGGAGTAGGAAAGAGTATTCTATCTGTTTTTTAGCCGGTCACTGGTAGTGCGCGGGGTTCGCAGTACAATAATGACTTAGGGCATCATTCGAGCAAAGAGCCTTTGCCTTTCTTCGCAATGTAAATAGAGAGTCGGATGAAGAAGTGCCAAAACCTCAACAAAAGAATGCAGGTGATAGAGTCTTACAGGTGACGCTAGGATTCAGAATTGAATGGAATGATTCATCTCCCTTGGTTGCCTTCACTGTCCATGAATCCCCTCTCTTTTAGGATGCATGCCAGTTTCATATGACCAGATGGAGTGGCACAAGATCAGCCTCTTAGCTTATGTCGAGATATTGATTCCTCCACAGAACAATTTTCTTCTCGTATCGACAAATTAGAAGAGATGTCAACTGGCAACCATATCTAGAAACAACAATTAGTGGATATTGGTACTGTCACTGCACAACAAGCAAAGGATTGGTTGGGATCCAGTGGTGTAATATTAAGAGGTCGTGCGACATGAAGACATTGATAACATTATAGGGGAGTTCCCATCAGGCAACAACGGTTCTGCCTGACCCACTTAAGCATGCATATTATGTCAGTGAAGAATTGGTGTGAAGCCTTGGAGCTTACGTTAGAAGAGCAAAAGGCTGGGGGCTAGGGTGAGCAGAAGGGGGGACAACGTAAGTGAGCGAATTTGTGTAAGCCCAGTCTTATAAATCGGTACTAGAAGCCCAAGAGCTTGCCTGTAGGACAATTAACCCCACCTTATGTGCCTCGCCCATCCCTTCTTCTCTTCCCCTCCATACTGTATGACTGTATGTAGGGAACATCGCCACAGAAGGTATTTGATCTATATTTCCATTCAAATACGTCTAAAGGAGTTTCCATGAAAGCTATGCTATGCCATTTTACCTCTCCATGTCCCAGGAGCTTAGCTATGTATGACCTGAAATAGATGTAGAATAAATACCCAATAAAAGAAGGGACTCTGATGAAAGGCCCTTAAGTAAAGGGGCTTTCCTATTTTTTTCAGGCGAGGAATCCTCATTGTGTACTACCTAGCCGCTCTCTTAGTCTATCACTGAAGTCGCTTAATGCAGCTACGAGGGTTTGCTGGAATTAAAAGAAATCGAGCACTAAAAGAGAGATTTCAATGGATACTTACCAGTGGTTGCTCTGGTTCCTGCAATGAGGAAGGTTTTGAAGACTTTCCTTACGTTCCGAATAAGCATGACTGACCTCTTATCGGGATTTATTCTATAATTCCTCTATTTAACCTTAAAAAGATGATTACCATGGGTCTCGGTTATCATCCCACCTTACTTGAGGTGGTTGATAAGGGATTTAATGCGCTTGCTTACTCAAAAGAATTAAGTAGCCTTCTAAATTGACATCTTTCTCTTCCAATCCTATGATCTTCTTGTAAGGGAAATAGGCTTCATTCCTATCTCCAACAACGGTTTTTGCAAAGAGCGCTAGGCACCTCTTACTCTAATGAAGCTAAAGTAATAATCTCTTTCTTAGTCCAATATGGAACTTTACTTTCTACCATTTCATAAGGAAAGCAAATGCAGTGGGCTATCAAGCAAAAATTAGGCCTGTGTATAAAAGAATTAGGGGCTTTAAATAACAATCAAGAACATAGTAAGAAAGAGAATAGGAACCCCCAGTAGACATCTCTCGCTTTCGAAATGTATCGAAGCTCCGGGTAGTAAAAAATCAGGATCCTGTATTTCCATGGTTGAATTTCATATTCCAATAAACCCCGTAATTGTAAAAAGTGGGTTTTTTTATCTATGGGCCTAGCAAAATAAAAATTGGGATAGGATCTCCCCCTCCTCAGAATCGGACGTGAAAGTTTCTTTTGCTATGATTCCCGCAAAGAGATAGAAATCTTATAAGAAAATGGGCCTTGAGCCTGCTTCATCGCCTTGACTTGATTCTGGTATGTCAAAGTAAGGACTTTGCTTTTAAATTCCTAGACAGGAAGGAAGTCGAAAAACGATCTGCTTCAGTTGATCCTGAGGCAGAAGAAGAGACCTTTCCCCTTGGGGAATGAAAAAGATCATATTTCTTAAATGAAATAAGACATGTTCACTCTTAAGGGCATCTACTGAAGACTCGAAAGTCAAAGAAGTTCAAAGCTTCACAGTCTACCCAAAACGTGAGTCAATCTTCAGACGCTCGAGTTAATATTGACTTGAAGGAGAACAAGGACGAGTTGAAGAAGATGAACAACCAACTTATGAAGAACTCCCACATCCGATCGGGAAGAGGAGTGGAAAGGAAAGGGAAAAAAGAATGTCCTTGGCATCCGTTGTCGACTACCACGAACGGTTTTTTAGAAATGAATCAAAGACTAGAAGCATTAACTGACATTGGAAGAGAACGTTTAGAGAACAGGCAAAAACAAGATGAGGATCGATAAGAACGTCTTCAAGAAAGAAAGGATTGACAAATGATGGTTGATCTTGAAATTTTGTCTAAATCATCCCACAACTCCAGAATCGCAACAGGACCTAGCTTTGAAGTTGCGTAAACACATCAAGAATAAATATGGTCTTCATGATGACAAGTGAATGTTCTGTTTTCATTTGCTATGCTATTTTTATTTTCTATGTTTCTTTAATTTAAATGAAATATTCCATGTATATTTTTTAATATTTATGAATTTATTATGTTGTTATTAATTATTGTTACATTATTTAAAAAACTTATAAAATTAATTAATCATTAGGTAATCATTGAAGGAGTATGAAAGGGGTAGAGCACTAGACTCTTTTGTGCTTATAAGGGGGACGAGGCGCTACCAGAATTGGTCACGGATATCCCATTACCAGCACGGTAACACCGTCACTACCCATGTTGGTAGTGGTCCCGTGAACCAAATTCGGGTTCTAGTTACCGTGCTGGTTCACGGATGTGGCACAAACTTTCACACAGTTTTATTCTTTTTTATGTTTTAGTCTCTTCCTTCTCTCTCTCTATTCTTTAGTTTGCAGGGGGGTTTTTTTAACTCTGTTTGAAATCTTGAGATTGAGATGAAGATGGTGATAGATATAAAAGTTGTGTATGTATAGATATGTGTAGTGTGTGTGGAGTATATAGATTATAGAGAGAGAGAAAAAGATTAAAATATTTTTTTCCTTTCTTTGTTACAAGTTCACGGTTCATTTCTTTTTATTATTATTATTATGATTATTATTATTATTGTATGTGTGAAAATAATTAATAGTTGGGTAAAGAATCAGTGGAAAACTGCATACAAAAAAGTGTTTCAGTGAAGGAAATCAGTGAAGTGATGTGGCAGTGCAGGATTGGTAGAAATCAGTGAAGTGAAAACAACTTCAGTTGAGCGCCCCTTGTGCCCTAAGGGATCAGGCTGACGTTGACATCACATGATGAAAAATGCCCTATAGAATAGTGAAACACTATACATGGTTTTAAAGGAATGTAGTGTGCTAAAAACGTGTTTTTTTCAAATATAATAAATTAATTCATCTTAGAAAAAACCAGACATAGTTAGCAAAAGTTATTTAACAAACGACCAACTAAACAAAAGTGTTACCTTAATGTCATATTTATAACAACGGGATTTTTAACAAGGGAAATATGTTAATTTGTGTTCTAGATATGGTTGTAAAAATCCCGTCTAGCCTACAATTAATCACCGATTAATCGCTAGTCGTAAGTTTACTGAGTAAAACACCGATCAATAGCTAATAGTTGGCTGTCTAGCGATTCCAGCCAAATTCCACCCAAATCTCGGCCAAAATCTATAAATTTCAGTTAAATTCCAACCAAAACTTGTAAATTCAGCCGATTAATCCTATATACTTAAAGATACATGTCAGAAAAAAGATTTAAAACATGTCTACTTAAAAGAATTACATATAAAATCTCAATCTGATTAATCCATATTAATCCCAATTAATCGGTAGTTAGTGCTTCACCTAACGCCTAGTGATTCTTACAACACTGGTTATTGATTATACCTAAGGGTCATATGAATTAAATAATCTTACTTAATCAAATTAGCATGGAGTCAAATTGTGACTATAAACATATTAATTGTGCATTCATGTTGAAAACATTTTAAAAATACTAACTATAAAAGAGTCGGATAAAACTGTTCCAGGTAAGATGTGCCAAGATTCATAAAAACAACAACAACCTTACCCAGTAGATCCCACAATAGGAGTAGGGTTTGGTGAGGGTGAGATGTAGGCAAACCTTACCCTTATCCTTGTGGATAAAGAGGCTGCTTCCAGAGAGACCCTCAGCTCGACAACACACAATCGACAAGCAAACAACACTAAAAAACTAAAGAGCTACTGAATTTATAGAGACATTGAAAGTGTGCCAAGATTCATATAATAGGTTAAGACAGGTGTGAACTAGCTGGATAATTCATGGCTAATAAAGATTAACTTGTTAAAAAATTGAATCGAGTCAAGCTCAAGGATCCTGCTATTCATATTTCAAACTATTCTAAACATTAAAACTTATCTAAACCAATCTTTCACTTTAGTCCTTCAACTTTCAACATTAGGCTCATGAACTTCTACAAGCCTATTACTTATAGTACCCATAATAGCACTAGGGGTGTTCATCGGGTTTGGTTTTCGGTTATCGGGTTATTCGGGTCGGGTTATTCGGGTTTTTAGTTGTGAAAATATTACCCGATAACCGACCCAATCTAGTTAAATGGTTATCGGTTATGGAGTTAATCGGGTTCGGGTTTTTCGGGTCGGGTCAAATGGTTATTTGTTTAATGGTTCGGGTGTTTGAGTTATATATTTCCAACCATTTGGGTTGCATATTTTTATCCATTTGGGCTAAAATATGTGTAAAATAAAACCACAACATGAGCTACAATATTTAGTTGCAAATTTGGCTACAAAACACTACTCCGATATACATAAAAATATGAAAACGGGATCATTTATTTGTTTTTGAATTATTCGGGTTATTCGGGTCAACCCGAATTATACAAAACTAATCCGAAGACCGACCCTAAAGACTCTAGTCGGGTTCGGGTATGCACTTAATCGGGTTCAGGTTAATCGGTTAAGGTAGTTTCTCGGGTCGGGTCACTTCGGGTTCGGTTCGGTTATTGGTTATCGGTTAAAAAGAACACCCCTAAATAGCACTCTTTCAAACAGTCAGGAATTCCGAACTCAACTTCTGGACCACACACACAAATGTTACCTTATACTTTATAATACATGTTAGTAAAATCTTAAGAATTCTTATTTATCACCCGTGCAAACAACATAACCAAATAAAAATAAACTAACACATACAGGACGAGTTAAGCCGCTAAGACTGAAATTGATGAAAAGTGCACCAAATGAAGATAATAAAATTCCAGTCCCAATTGCTCGAAACCCTAATAGGAACACCACAAACCAATTCGAAATTAACAAAACAATCAGAACAAATCACCAACGTCTATTAAACACACAATTTTCTTTTTAAGTTTATAAAAATTACCCATATGATATATCATACTAGCAAGGAACTCACACACTTCTAAGGTTGTATGGTTCGTTTCGGTTCAGTTCAGTTATTAGACTCAACCAAAACCGAAATCAATGTCATCGGTTAATCGATCTTACTAGCGAATCAACTAATTGGTTCAGTTTATATGGTTAGATTGTTGGTTTTCAGTCCTGTTTAGTTATTTTTTGTTAAGAAAAAAAACAAACTTTGGCTAAATTTTTTTGTCTAGAATTATAAAATGGAGGTATAGTTACATGAAATAGAGGTATAAATACATGGAATGGAGGTATAAAGGATAAAAAAACATATGAATATATTAATGGTTCGGTATGGAAAAACGATAGCTGGTTTTAATTAATTCGGTTAATTGAGGTTTTAATTGACTTCATTCGGTTTCATATGTTTTCTGGATTGGTTACGGTTAACAGTTAAGTTATTACTCACCCCTGGATATCTATACTATATATAATATATTTAATATAGATATTTTAAGATACTCAAAAGTTAAGAATTTTTAGAATGTAATGGATAATGTACAAGTCTATATGATGGCAAATTAGTCTTTCAACCACTAATTGGACTTAATCTTCTTATCTTAATTACACTTTAATTCTCTAAAGTTTTTCTAAGTTAATTTGGCTTTTGGTTACTTCAATTTTCAATTGATTTCACTTTGGTTTCGTCTTTTTTTTGGTTCGGCTTCGGTTAACTATTAAGTTATTGTCCACCCCTGGATATTGTTAATCATGTAGCACATAACTTTTTTTAAAATTATAAAATGACAATATTATACTCTAATAAAAGAGAATAAAATGCTCGTTTTTTATGACATAGTTTTTTGAAAAGTATTAACGGATGAAAAAATATGGCTATTTGAAAATCGTGGGGGTAGTTTGCTTAAAATAAAGTGAAAAGGCTAACTATTATTTAAATAAGAAAAATTGAGTAAAGTTGAAGGGATTTAAAATGTAATTAGTGTTTGAATGACTATTTTATCCTCATTTTACAGTGTACATTGTGTATATGAAAAAAATGAGTTCTAAACTTTTGGGTATGTTAAAATACCCTTGTATCATGCATTATATATTATATAGATATCTTGCCAAAACAACCAATTAGAAAAAAAGTGACAGGTAAACCGGCAACCCTTTTGGTTGCAGATCACTTTGTTACCGGTTTACCTCCCTCTTTATTTGTAATTGGTTGTTTTGACAAGATATATATCGACTTGTAAGAAAACAAAACGTAAACCTTGAAACGTTTCCCACGATAAATAACACCGTCTTTGTTACGATCGAAGAACTCAACGTGTTTTTGCAACGTGTATTCATTGTTATCAATTTCTGCATTAATTCATTTACGTCCAACAAATTGAGTGATTAATGTTGCAGCGATGTAGAAATAGGAAAAAGAATTGATATTGACATGTTAGTGTTAGTCATACCTTGAGAATTAGATTCTTTAGTCATTGCGTGATGCTTTGCTTGATTATTACTATGCAGAAAATGCGTATGAACTGATTGTAGAATCGTGTATCACTATGTTTAGGAAGATTAAAGGCGTGAAATAAGTGGTTTGAGAATCTGAAGAGAAGGTGTAAAGAGTTTTATAGTGGGTTTCAAGAGGATGTTACTTTTATAATTTTGTAAGATACTTTCATACTTCAAAAAACAAATGGTAACACTTATAAATGATAGAACAAACAAATGGTAACACTCATGAAATATTAAAATTGTATCAAATTAACTGGTAAAAATAATATTGTTAGAAGTAATGTAAAAGACTCATGTTCCACTACTTTCAAACAAGTATTTTGGTACCATAAAATTTAATCCATAAAATTTTATCAAATTACCTGTCACTTTTTAAGGGGTTGATTACACTAAAATTATCTAAAAAAATTAAGATGTGTCAAAATTATATTTAGAGGGTGTTTGGGATTGCGTTTTGAATCTGATTTTTAGATTATTGCGTTTTGATAACGCAGATAATCAGTTTTTAGTGTTTGGGATTGCGTTTTGAAAACGCAGATAATCAGTTTTTTAGGCTACCAAAACGCAATAATCTATAAGCAGCTCCACCCCTGCTTTTCCAAAAGCATAATCTGTTTTGAATAATCAATCCCAAACACTAGTCTCAGACACGAGTAATGTGTGACAAGGGTCTAACCCATGATGGAAGAAGCGGTGTCATGTTTTGACAAGGGTCTAAGGGAAGCCATTGAAGACATAGTGGTATGTGGGGGGCCTTTTTTTTTGGTGACCTACAGTGGCGGATGGCGTATTTGCCGATGCGTATGGGAGGATTAGGGCTCCTCTCTGCGAAGGATGTCGGCATGTATGCGTTTGTTGCGTCGCGAGCTCAGTCCTGGAACCTTCAAGACCACATCCTACGAAATAGAGGGGTTTTCGGCGCAGACTTGGACTACGTGCAGGCCCTCGAAAAGCTAAATGACTATCTCTCCCAGGTTTTGATATTGACGGTTTTTCTAACAAGGACACCCCCCCCCAAAGCCTCAGAAAACTTTGGCGAATGTCCTTTTTGGCAAAATCCTCAGAGCCTGGTGAAGATTTTGGTCTGTCCCCCGTCAGGGGGCAGTTATTGAGTGCTTGCAAAGCCCTCACGCCCAAGATTTCCTGACTGTTATACCGATCGAAGGTCTAGGCCAAAGCATGTCCGCTATTAGTACAGGGCCATTCTTAAATATCGTCTGATGATCCCCATGTACCAGGAGGGGTGAAATCTGTCTGATTTGCCGTAAGACCTGCTTGGATGAATACGGGGAACATGCGGTTCATTGTAAGGAGTTACCCGGTTTCAAATATTGGCATGATTGTGTTCGAGACATTCTGTGGGACATCTTAAGACGGGCTGGGAATCTCAGCAAAAACGGAGGCCCCTGTGAACTTCCTCTCGGATCCAGCAGAAGGGAGATCCACCCTACGACCAGCAGATCTCCTGGTCTTTGGGTGGGCCGGGGGGAAGCATGCTTGTGTCGACCTGACGAGTGTATCTCCCCTAGTTGGATTGAGGGATAGTGGCTTCGTAGCAGGGCAAGCGGTGCGGAAAGCAGAGGCAAAAAAGGTAGGAAAAACATGCTAAAGCCTGCGAGGAGAACCAACACGTTTTTGTACCCTTGGCTTTTGATACCTTTGGCTCATTGGCACCAGAGGCTACCCGTTTCCTGACCAGGGTCCAACGGGTTATTGATAGTAGTGTCTCGTCTTCGGGTGGGCAAGGTTACGTTTTTAGTAGATTAGGATTTGCTATTCAGAAAGGGGTGGCGGCGCAGCTTGTTGCCGGCTGCCCGTTATCTTGATGTAATTTTCTTTGTCCGGGAATAAAAGTCGTTTAATTTAAAAAAAAACTAAATTATGATTAATAGTATTTGTTAAAACAGAATTCAAAAGCAAAAAGGAATACTTTTCGTCATTCCATAAAATCTATATATATAATAAAAACAAGCCCTTTTGCTGACGTGGCGTCCATTGGTTCATTCAATCCCCTCTTGAAATCGCCACGTGGCATCCTAATTGAATGTTTTTAGTGTTTTTTAATTTATTTCGTTTTTAACAATTTTAAAAAAACCAACGCAAACCCTATTCCCAACCCTATTCCCGTATTCCTCAATCACAATCCTTCTTCCCTTCAACCCTAATCCTCTCATTCATTAGCCCCTCCTTCCATTCGATTTCATTCTTCATTCTAAAGGGTCTGTGTAATGGATGCTGGTGGGTGTTTTGGTTCTGCTCTTGTTCATCGTCTTCTTCAAAGAGGCTATATTGTTCATGCTGCAATCACAACTCATGGTTCCTTCCTTCTCTCTGCCTTCCTTTTTTCTTTTCTTTTTTTTTTAAAAAATTATTTTCGATCTGGGTATAAGATTGATTCTAATCTGAATCTTTTCTAATTATTTTCCAATAGAGAGTCTACAATTCTAAGGTTTTCCCAACCAAAGATCACATCTTTATCTTAACCCAGATAAGTTTTTATTAATTCCATTCCAATTTATTTAACTTTCCCACAATAACATGATTTTGCATTAAATAAATTTGCTTGGAGTTGCTTAAGAGTCATCTTATTTCTTCTCTGAATCAAAGATTTGTTTTATGCTCATTGTTGATTGATTCAATCAAATCTTGATTCAGTAAGGAGGCTATAATTTGGTTAATTAGTTTTATTTTTTGTTATAATAACAAAAGATAGACAGAAAAAGTATTTAGTTAGAAATTTGTTTGTGGATTTGATGATTAGTAATCAAAGGAAGCATAAAGTCTAGATCTTGGATAGAATTTAGGAAGAAATTAGATAGTTCTTGAAGTTTAAGTTGTAAAGTTGTTGAATTTAGTTGAATTATAGGTTAATTGTTTAGGAATAGGTTAGAAAATGGGGAAACAATCAAGAAAAAGCAAAAAAATAGGATCAAAATCAACAGATGATGTTAATGTTAAGCAGCACAAACTTGATGATGGTAATAACATCAAGATTTACGATAATGACACTGCGGTTTTCGTTTCCATGGCGCAAGAGCTTAAGGAAGAAGGGAATAAGTTGTTTCAAACAAAATGTTACGAAGCAGCGATATTGAAGTACCAAAAAAGCCCTCAAGTTGCTTCCTGGAAACCATTTAGATGTGTCTTATCTTCATAGTAACGTTGCAGGGTTAGCGTGTTATATGCAAATGGGTATTACTGATTTCCCTAGGGCTATTCATGAGTGTAATTTAGCGCTTGAAGTCACGCCGAAGTATAGTAAAGCGCTCTTGAAACGAGCTAGGTGTTACGAGGCTTTGAATCGGCTTAATTTGGCTTTAAGAGATGTTAATGTGGTGTTAGATATTGAGCCTAATAATCTTATGGCAACCGAGATTCTAGATAGAGTGAAATCCCGTATGGGGGATAAGTTTACTGAAGGAGAAGTCAATGAGAGTCAACGAGAAATCGGTTCAAGTCAAATTCCTGAGCCATTGAAGGAGAAGGTACATAAAAAGAAAAAGAACAAAACCGACAAAAGAGTGCAAAAAACTGATCGGACTTCGAAAGAGTTAAAAGATTATGAAAAAGATGAGAAAAAAGACTGAAGATAAGTTAGTTGTGGAGGAAAAAGTTAGCACGAATGATAGCAAAGAAGAAGAGCCGAAAAGGGTTGTGAAATTGGTATACGGGGAAGATATAAGATGGGCGAAAATTCCTTTTAGTTGTGATATATTAAATGTAAGAGAGATTGTAAGTGATCGGTTTCCTGTTTCAAAGGCGGTTCTGATAAAATATAAAGATGAAGAAGGCGATATGGTGACTATCACCACGAACGAAGAACTAAAATGGGCTGAATCATCAACTTTGATCAACGGGGTGCGTTAAGGCTGTACATTGTTGAAGTCAACCCCGAGCAAGATCCATTCTTTGACCATATTAGAAACCGAGAGAAAAAGCAAAAGCTTTTAAACTCGTCTGCTTGCATTGATGATTGGATTCTAGAGTTTGCTCAACTTTTCAAGAACTATGTTGGTTTCAACTCAGATTCATATTGGGATCTTCATCAGCTCGGTATGAAGCTATACTCAGAAGCTATGGAGGAAACTGTAACGAGCGATGACGCTCAAGAGTATTTTCATCTTGCAGCTGACAATTTTCAAGAAATGGTGGCCTTGGCTTATTTAATTGGGGCAATGTTCATATGTCAAGAGCACGAAAAACGGTATACAATACAGAAAACGGTTCTCAAGAATCTATACTTTACAGATTGAAGATTCATACGAGTGGACACAAACGGAGTATTTGAAAGCAGATGAGCGATATAAAGAAGCAATTAAAATCAAACCTGATTTCTTTGAAGGTTATCTGGCTCTAGGACAACAACAATTTGAACAGGCGAAACTCTCTTGGTATTATGCAGTTGGGACTAAAACTAATCTTGAAACATTGGATTCAACAGAAACGGTTCGGTTATATGACGAGGCTGAAGATAATATGGAAAAGGGTATTAAAATTTGGGAAGAAATAGAAACGAAGCGGGTTAGTGAAGTTTTGAGGCCAAATAAAATGAAACTTGAGTTACAGAAGACGGAGTTGGGTAAATATGTTAAGGATTTTACACAAGATGAAATGGCTGAGCTGGCGGCAAATGTGAGGTCTCGAGTGAATCTTTTGTGGGGTACGATGTTTTATGAAAGATCGATGATGGAGTATAAACTCGGGATTCCTGTTTGGCGTGAATGTTTGGAGATTGCTGTTGAAAAGTTTGTACTTGCTGGAGCTTCTCCGACGCATATTGCTCTCATGATAAAGAATCATTGTTCTAATGATACTGCACCAGAAGGTTTCTCTGCTTCTCTTGATTGTTCCATTTTCGTTTATATAGCAGGATTCTCATGATGAAAATGATGTTTTATGTTTTTCTAGAGGTGGCAAGATGGATATTGGGTGGGTTGGTAAAAGTTTGTAGTTTGTTCATGCTGCAATCACAACTCATGGTTCCTTCCTTCTCTCTGCCTTTCCTTTTTTCTTTTCTTTTTTTTTTAAAATTATTTTTTCGATCTGGGTATAAAGATTTATTCTAAACGCCTTTTGGTTGATTCGTCTTCTTCAAAGAGGCTATATTGTTCATGCTGCAATCACACACATGGTTCCTTCCTTCTCTCTGCCTTTCCTTTTT